>JANAVB010016434.1:0-48832 GCA_029216955.1 Iris pallida
CTAGGTCAAACAGTCTCTAGGGTTTCACTAGCAAAACGTCAAACCACAAGTCATTGATTTAAATAATTTAAAATGATTAAAATCACTAAAAATCATATTATGAATTAAATATCATTGTTAAAAAATTATAAACACAAAATTCAAAATTATCCTCATTTGGGAAACTGGGTGCTACAACTCTACCCACCTTAGAAAAATTTCGTCCTCGAAATTTAAGATCGATAGTACTCTTCTAGAGCCTCTAACCTACCCAATATCTAAGTAAGGTAACACTTCCTAACACTGGATTAATAAACGGACATCTAAAAAGTGTCAATCTAGGAATACCTCAAATACTGCTCTGCTGTACGGCGGTAATGGAACTTCAATAGAATATGGACTGGAACCTATATCCAAGGGACTGGACCATTTTAAAGTGGTCTTAACTAAGGATGAAAGGAACTGATCATAGGCTAGGTATGCTCAAACTATTATCTTCCTATTAACCATATATTAATACATTCTATTACCATAGGAACGATGCATTACTAAGACATATAGGCCCCTATCTCTCATAACACATTTATACTCACAAAAGACTAGTACATCCTATCAAGGCCGATACTATAATCTCTCCTAAATCTCCTAAGCTACATGTTTATAGACACACATCCCCACATCAAGGACTAACCCAATATATCTACAACTGATACTAATGGAGTGACGTCCATATTTCCCAACAATCAAGGTCTAAATTTTTTTATCTAAATCATGCAATTTGAAGGAATAGTATACAAGGTCAGGGCATATCGTAGCAGTTGGAAGTCTCACCTAGGTACACTAATCATTCTAGGTCAAAACAGTCTATGGTATCAACACACAAACAATCTAGGGTGTCCTAATTGGGAAGTAAGGGAACAACAATCATCAAGGTTGTAGGGTTGTCTACCATCCTATATGAAATTGGTCATTAACAAGCAACTAGAAATTATTAAAAGGTTACTATTCCATAAAATGGCAAAAATTGAAAATTTAGGCACAACAAATCACAATAGATTTTTGTCTTGACACGATCTAAGTTGATCAATTTCGGGATAAAACGAGATTTGGACAAGAAGGGAAATCAATGAAATCAAAGTATGAGCACGAGCATCCAATGATGGAGGTTCAGGTTATGATTAAATTTAATTCGACTGAGTACGAATATGAGGTTCATAGGCGATGAAAAGATTTCAAGGAGAATTGTCAAGGCTGTCGCAATGAGACTCTAGGGTCAAGTTTAATTATGTCTCCATTCTCGTAGATTGATACATAAAAAAAGCAAACCAAGGTGCAATAGGTTGATCAGACCATGTACCGGTTCTGATTAGACAATATGTTAGTGGGTGGCCACCCAATAAAATATGTCATGACCAAGCTCGAAATAGATAAGCTTGCAAAACTAAGGCTAATTTAGCAGCACAGATATAAGGGTGGTAATGATGAAAGGAATTACATAGTCCAAGTTTCTTAACCAACGGGTCAAGTAATCAGATAAGGTACAAGGTTAAGCATCTAAGGAAACAAGCGAACACCATCACATGTCGGGTCGAAAGAATTGAGTCAAGGCTGGATTTCTAATTGAAATAAAAGAAGAAATTTAGTATAATGGTAGAGGTTATAGTTTAGCCAGTTGACCAGAAAATCATATCAAGAAATAGAGTACAAGAAGGGGTTTTAGTGGGACATGATATACCTACACGAAGGTGAGCTCATCTAGGTCTTGCATATAAGATTTGTTGGAGGGTAACAGCTAGTATTACATTCCGAATATCAAAGTCACGATAAGGAACGTCAAGGATCTCAATTAGAAAGTGGGAGTTCAAGAGGTGGTAATTAATGCACAAAATAATGAAGATCGAGTTAGTCATCTGCTTGTGATACTCTTAAGTTCATCTGGTCATAACTTGCCAATCATATCTTTACCTCACCAGTCTCCATATGAAAATTTAACCTTTACTTAAACCCTTACCATGACTACCGTAGGCAATTCCCAATTTCCAAACATCACTCTTGAAGCAAAACCCTCACATTTAGGAATCAACATTAACCATTTATTTAAATTTCCAAGTTCTTTCACCTTGTCTTAAATTTGACCCAAAACCTCTAAATCCCGTTTACGAATTCCTTGAACTTGTTCAAATTGTTCTCTCGTATTATTTAATTTAAATCTCTAGGCCTTACAAAACATCTTTCATCATAAAATCAACTTCCGTATTTTCTTCGACATACACCCTTGAATATATTCTCCTAAAAATATTTCACAACAATCTCTAAACTTCCATAACTTTGTGCTCTCTCTATCCCTAGTCATTTTCTCGCAACATCTTGTTTAATATCCTTATTAAACACAATTAACTTCTCTTTTCCATTACTAACCTTCTACGTAGCCTCAGAGTAAAAGTTTTCCCCAGAATCAATAACCAAGATTTCTAAGTTCTCAAAACTAGGTTGACCTCTGATATCCTCATTAGTTTTGAATACACCTATAAACTATCTCAAACCCCAAAATTTCTCTAAATGTAATTGTTTCCAGATTGGCAGTATACATCTCTTTATTCTATTCGAGACCTTTACCACATTTCTATCTCAAGTTTCTATTTGGAACACTCCACATTTGATTCCTTTAGATCATCATAAAATAACCAGTTACGTCTTCTCTGAGCAACATAATTTACGTCACTTCCTTAACATTTCTCAGGCAAAATGATATGAAGATTCAAGAGTTGTCAAGGTATAGCTGACAGAATTATATATGAGACAGGGAATTGATATAATCAGGACAGGTATAAGACAAGGAATGATGGTAGTAAAATATTGGCAGAAAAAGAATGATAATAGAATTTGTTCTGCTTATCTATTTAAAAGAGGGACCCATTTTTTTGAAACAAGAATATAATACCAAATCCAAAATAAGGCCTAGCAAAATCATTGGTTTATTGTATTAAGAAGAAATAAATTTTTGTAAGAAGTTACACAAGGTTTATAAAATAGCTAAAGCTACATCCTAAGTAAACAATGAGAAACAAAACAAAACAAAACAACAATAATTCATTCTCTTTTTTTTTGAATGACTGAAACAAAGTAGCAAAAACATGTTCGAAAACATTTAAGGTACAATCTGATAATCATATGCGTCTATCCAAAATCATGGTACTCTAAATCCTTGTCATACTAGTGAGCAAGGCTACGATAATCACAGAGTCCTTGACTTATGCACATACCTCTAGAATCATGGTATTTAACATTTTCGCGATGCCGCTAGCTTGGCTGCGAAAACCTTAAATTTCCACACCCGAAAATATATCCAAAATCAGACTATATGTCCTCACCATGCTGGCTAATGTGACTATAGAAGACAAAATTTTAATAACTTAGATGACCTAGCCCATATAATTTCATCTTGCCAAAAATTAAATTAAATCAACAATGAATACCAAAAAAAAATCAAATTTATCAACGAACATCAAAATTCAGAAATGAACAAAATCCTTCAAATCATATAACTACAAACTCGGATGCTATAGCTAACATCAAGATTCAAATTTCAACAATCTTCATCAAATCAATAAATACAAACTCAAATTCAATAATCCATCAAAATCAAATTCAATAGCAGAAAGTAAAGATAAATCAAATCAAGGAAAAAAGAAAAGAGTTTTCAAATCGGAGTTAAACAAGATTCTCAAGGGTCGTCCCAAGAATCTCTCAAGGGATCCTAATTGTGATTGAGTATCTTCAAAATATATCCTAATCCTACTGCAGACTGTAGTGGTACTCTAGTTCGAATACCACTACCAAACTCGACCTGTATGGGCCACCACTAAAAACGTGTCACGACCCGCACCCTAGAGTTAGGGCACGAGAACGTAACAACACCCAGCCTACGCCGCAGTGTCGACGGTAGAACGCTGTCCTAGGTCTCAATGCATCTAACAGTATAAGACTAAACAGTTTATACTCCCCGAATGGGGGTGACATAGCAGAATGTAAACTCAATCACATCTAAGGTAGAGCATAAAGGAAGATAGAAAAAATGAAATCGAAAAGAGATACAACAGATAGAAGTCTAAGTGTCTAAGATACAAACTCAGAATACATCTCAAAACCCAAATACAGTAATCCATAAATACAACTCAAGATGACTGAAAATAAACTATAAGCAAAAACCCTAGCTATCTATGCAACCTCTACTGTCTCCTCTAGGCTAGCAGGCAACCTCCAGGCTATCTGTAAAATTTATCAACATGTCCAGTCAGGACAGGAGCGAGCACAATACATCTCAACAGTTCATAGCAGGTTAGAAAATTAATCATACAGTAAAGTAAGATACAGGTACTGAAAAAATGCTGTATGTAAACAGAGAGAGCTGTAATAGAAATATCTACTATAAATAGAGAACTAACATGTGGCTAGTGAGTCAGAGTATATATAGACATGTAAATGGCATAGAAGATTCTGATAAGACACTATGGAAGAGATTCTGATAAGATACTACTTGGGTATTATTCACATGTCTATTTCTACTCCCCCGTACCCCCAATCAGTACACAAGGATCCAACCAAGTTATGTTATGATTCCATGCAAAGCCCCGAAGGGTGATACATGGATGTCCCAAAAATGGGGATTCTAGGAGATTCTAAGATACCCAGTAAATGGGATAGGAGATTCTAGGAGACTCTGTAATCATAAGAGTATATGTCACAAGTGATCAAGAACTTGTGAAGCATAGTGATACGTCATGTAAGTGAAACGCACAGAACATGTAGTACCTCATGCTCCCTAAGGATAACATCTCAAGAAGGGATCCGTATAGTACCAATCCGTGTGACCAATGTGACAGTACAAGTAAAGTAATTTAATACAGGAAATAATTCTAAGCAGGATATGAAATAATCAGAGAATGTACTCGCCTGATATCTGAATGTCCAAGGTAAAGATACTGTCCGAGGAGAGGTGTCTAGCTCCTAATTAGAACTGCACAAGTCACAACATGTCCAGAAGGGTAATATAAAGCACTACAATGCATTCTACATAAATCTAGGTCAAACTAGGCCAAAGTCAACCCTTGGTCAACTCTGGTCAACTGCACTAGTCAAACTAGGTCAAACTAGGTCATGTCCTAACCCAGTAAGTCTTACTAGGCCTAACCAAGACTATCCTAGCAAGCACACTCAATACAAGGCTATACAAGCCAACATACACCCAACTCTATATAGCATGCAATTATTCAATACTCAAATAGGCAAGAATTCACATTGGATATACACTAGGTAATCTATTACTTTAAGCTATATATGTCTACACATATATACACATGCATATATTGGTATTCAACATTAGGTCTATAATTATGGCATTTCAAATGGTTATATAAACTTATATATTACAACACAATATGCTAACATATATAATAACATACATAGCTAAGTTAACTATATTCATAAATACTTATTTAAGAGGCTATGTGTGTGTATGTGAACATGGCAAAGGGGCAAGTGAGGGTAAAATGGGCATACATAGTGTATACATATCAAAGAGTGTCAAAGTGTAAGTGAACAATGTGTCAAGTGTGATAGTGTCAACATAGTGTAAGGGGGTACATGAGGTATATAGGATTTGTGTTAACATAGAATATTACATCTCATTAACTTGTATATTGCATACATTACATCTATTATTACATTACATTCATGCTTGCATTCATTCATCATTCATTTCTCTTGCACCACTATATGCACCATACATTACATACTATGGAACCTACATATTCATTACAAGCCATACTTATACATGCTTACATTAGATATGATACTTATACCTCATACATCATTTATTTAACCATTTACTCATGCTTGCATTCTCTATTTAATTACATAATGTATATACATTAACATGGGTTAAAATTAAAAAGAATATTATATTACACACAAGGGTGCACAAAATGCATATGCCGAATAGTAACTCCTACTAATAATCAATACTGTACCATCTCAGCATGAATTAAAATTTAGGATTAAAGTATGTTATAGATCTATGTGTTAGCTTTTCGAAACTTCAAACGGATCGCGTTTTCGTTTCCGGAAACTCCCGGAATCGCGAAAACACCGAGAACGCGTTTGTCTTTCGTACAGCTGACACTCAAATAATTCTCCAGAAAGTTACAGAAATAATTAGGCCTATTAATACATTTTTGGAAAGCTAACTTCAATACGCTTCTTTTAAAAAAACGGGAGATTAAATCGAGCTTTGAGCTAGAAGTTATGACATTTCTAAGTTAGGGCTGAAATTAAAAACATGTTTAAAATCATGACGGATTTAGGTAGTTTGAGACAAAAGAACACAAGTATATAACATAATATATCAAGAACTCACTCTCTACACTAATATATATATATGAGACACTATAGAACATCTCCAATACAAAAATATGAGATTAAACATGTAATAATTTATTCATACATAACAACAACACATAGTGTGTCCAAATTTGAGATTTTCCCACATAGACACAACCACAACACAAAGGACACTCCTATGACCTCCAAATGGACACGAAATGGACACAAATGGAGATACAACCATGAGGGTCATTCCTATGGGTTCAAAATAGACCTATATGCATGAGGAAATGAAAAGGAGAAGGGATTTATACCTCCCGGTAGATCGAATCGAAGAAAAATCTTCCCGGAGCGACACCGACACGTAGAGATTCCAAAAGGACAAGAACGAGCTCCGAACTCCCAAACTTGGGTAGCTTCCTCCTTGGCTAGAATGGAGAAGGAAAGAAGAAGATTTGGTGGCAAAATGGAAGGATTTGGTGGAGAAATTGCTAGGGATTGCTCTCTAGGAATTTGGGGAAGAACAAGAGAGAGAGTGTGGATGAGAATAATGAAATGAACTTGAGCCTATCCTCTCCCAAAGTGGCTGGCCATATGGGGCTATTTGTTCTATTATGGTAAGGTCCAAAATGCCCCCACTAACCTATTCTATGAGTATTAGGAAAGGGCTAGTTGGTTGGGGCTAAATTAGTCATTCTAAAGTCTCTAATCACACTAACCTTATCCATAATAATTAGTCTAACCTCTAACTAAAATATTTCTATCATGTGGACTAAAATTAATATCATGTGGGCCATGCCTAACTAGTGTGTGGGTCCCACTATGTCACGCCCCGCTCCCGTAGGAGCGATCGTCCTCGCTAAGGCGTGATGCCGCACGAGCCTAGATTGCGCTCGTGCAAGGCGGGTTCCATAACGGCCGATTTCAGCGGCTACGACGGGGTCGTCGCACAGAAGTCCCGTGCAGAGACATTGAATATATTGCAGCGGAATTTAAAGAACACAGGAACACAAGTATTTCAACGAAAGCTCTTTTATTGATATTGAATTCAAGGATTACATTGTGGGCGCAAGGCCAATTACAAGTCTCTCAAGTCTCACTTTTCTCTCATTTTACAAGTCACTCTGCTCTCTCTCATCTCTCAATACAATACTTGATTCCAGCGGAAGCTTCGGAAGGCGATGTCCATACATTACGTCCTGTATAAGTCTTCAGATCACGCGACCGCACGCTTCGACTCGCCAAGGAACTCCGTGCCTCGACGCATCCAAGCGAGCTCCGCGCCACGAGCTTCTACCTGTGCCTGCACATGAAACACTGTGTGGGTGTCAGTACCACTGGTGGAGTGAGCTCCTCGCCCACCCATACAAAACCTACACGTTTCATTTACTTTGTGCAACATAAACCCTTTTACGATTGTCTTTCTATTCTTGCCTTAGGATCAGTTTTAGGACCGGCGCCTTAGCGCAACTTGTGTATCGGAACCATCCCGTGCTTACAATGTCGACGTTAACTCATACTTTGTCTCTAGACCACTCCTCGTGCCAACAACGTTAACCTATCAAGTCGTGTTCGCCTTACGGCCAAAATCAAAGACGCAACTACACGAAAGACTCCATTTCCTTGCCTCTAGACCTTTCTCGTGCTTGCATTATCGACGCACCGACTTATACCTGTCTTTCTAGCCCAACTTTGGGACGTAACGACTCGGTCGTGCCATACTCGATTCGTGCTTCAATGTTACCGAGGCAGTGCCTCCTCGCTTAGTCTCGCCTACACTTGTGTTGTGACAACGCGGCCGTGCCTCATATTTCGAGGCCGTGCCCAATAACTCGACATAACTTCATACAACTAGCCCTACGGCCCTTTTTTGACTTAACTCGCAACTTAACACTCGATGCCACATCTCGTGCCGAAGCACGTCGCCTTCGCTGTAACCAAATCTTAGGCTCCGACATTGTGTCTATTTAACTCATACATATTCAACTCAATCCACCGTCACACACACGGATTGCCGCCTGTGCCGATACCAAACTTACCATGTTAGTTGAAACAATTATTATTAAGTGTTTGTTATGGGATTGGCCTAACCAGCCGCCTTGGACGTAGCCTGGTAATACGGGACCCCTGCAACGCAGGTAGCGAGCCCCGATGCAAGTCCCCGTCTTACCGATGCCTTACCAGCGTTGCCTAACCAGCGCGGCTACAACCAGTTTCTTCCTAGGCCGAGACGGTCCCGTGGCCCCGGGTTTCCGCTCGAAGAAACCACCCCTTGTCGACAAGTTGTCCAAGTTCATAAGGGTTACATGGAGTATTTTAGGATACAGTTTGGGGCTTGTTATGTGATCAATTCATTTACTTGGTTGTTTTAGTCTTTCCATTTTCGTACTTCCTTTGCAGAGCCCCTAACCAGGGTTGCCTCGGCGACTACCCATCGCTTAGACTTAACATTCTTTGAACTCAGGGAATGGCTACTGCATAGCCTTCCAACTTAACTTGAACATAACGTGTTTCCATAAGTATCGACCGACCGCGGCTAACTTTCCACTGGACCAACCGTGGCTCGTGCCTCTAAACCGACTCGTGTTCGACGCAACGCTGTCGCCCAAGTCATACTTCATATGACGGGCCTTGGGGTCGTGGGACTATTTATCTTGACAACCGCAGAATGAGCGGGACAGCACCTAGAATAACTTAGGTCGACCGGCATAACTTTGCCTAACTCACTCAAGCCTACAACTTAACCCAAGGGACGAGCAAAGGCTATGCCAAGCCTTGCGGGACAGGACCGTGCATGCTTTAGCAAGCACTTGAGCGGGCGACGCCTATGACTTAGGCTAACTCTCAGCTTTTGCACCGAAGACCAACTTTCCTTCTCCCAAGCCACGGGACGACGGACCGAGTGTCATTTTCAAAGCACGCCGTGCACCAACTCTAAGCCGACAGTGGGACGTTTTCCATGTTCTAACTCGATTCAAACCGTCGGGATTATTTCCTTAGCTATGTGGATGCGTAGCTTTTATTATCAAGCCTAACTTGTGCAAGTTGAAAACACGATTTATTATGTGAAGGCAAAGATGAGGAGAGTTCACCGAAACTACCCCACCTGAGCGATGTCTCCGAGCAAGCCGTTGCAAGGCTTAGGCCGAACGCCGTCGGCGTTTCGATTCCTCCGATTGACTTTGCGGGACGGGGCACTACAACATACACCACTCAGAACAAGTCTCGTCCTCGATACTTTCCTGAGGGCAAGTCATCCTACCATTTCTATGGCCAAGACTTAATCGCACACATTTCGCCTACGCGTTCCTACGATTGCGAGCCACGCTCGCACGACTATCAATTTTTCCTTTAACACGGTTTCAAGATCTCGACACACTCCCATCTTTCAAGCCTTATTTGAACTCGTCGTATCACTTGGCTGGATCGTGCACGCATTCCAAGCGTCCCCAAAATACATGTATTCAACCAAGCCGCATGATAAAGAATTTGTCATTCTCACTCGAGTCGCATCGTGCACATACCCAGGCGTCCCTGAAATATATGCATGTCAGCCGAGCCTCGTGAGCAGGGTTTCCTATATTCGTGATCCATGCCATCCATCCATGCCAATCCTCTGATCAATCATTCCGATTGCTAACACTTGAAACAGGGCGTCTCGCCTAACCGCTAGGCTAATCTTTACGAGGCTAAGTCAATGTCAGGATTGGAATCATAGTTCCCCAACAATAATGCCAACACTGACCCCAATCCTAGGGTCAAACCAAAGTCGATCATACGGGGTCTTCTACCCAAGCTCGCGTCACTCAGATTTCTAAAATCAAGCACGATTTCCTAATTCGCATTACGGCACGCGTTGCGTATATTCAAATCCCTTCAATTCACCAATTCTAACCAATTCGTGTATTCGATCACGAGGTCGTCTCGCTCGACAATACGTTGCGCCCCAATCTCACGCGAGTCCGATTATCCACGGTGGTTCATGAATCACCCTGCAACGCACCCGCAGAATAATCATTCTCATCGGGGCGTAACTCTTGTTTGAGTTTTAACTCATTTTCGATACGCGGATTGGACCTACTCAATCCTCAAGTTCAATCGACAAGCACACCAATTCAATTCACGAGTCACCTTTGCGTCAAACCACAAATCGAAGCACAAATTGTCGTACCGTGCAAGTTCGACCACTCCCGCTGTATGAATCACCATACCAGCGCTCACGCAGAGTGATCGCCCTAATCGGCGTGACGCATATGCGAGGCTGGAGTAGCGCTCGCATAAGACAAGAACATCAACGTTGTGGTTATCGACAAAGCAAATCCGAACATTCCAGTTTTCACCCAAGCCAAGTTCGATAGTTCGATTGTCATTCGTTCAACTTAGAAAGTCCTCGAGCCAAGTCTATCCTTTCCTCGACACATTTTAATATCCCGAATATAGCATCCATCGGAACCAAGACATCTGCACGATCGTTATTCGTCGAGTCAGAGTACCCCCGAGTTATCGTATATCGATCTTTGATACGCCTCAATACCATCGACGATATGCGTAACCTGACGATCTTCCTTTGCAACCAATTTCGAGTCGTGCGTTGATGCTGTTGTCCGAGTTGGATATTCCTCAATTTTCTCAATACTCAAGATCAAGTTCAGTCGCTTTTCCTCAAGCTCGTTTCAAGATCATTATTCAAAACTCAAGTCGCATTTCAGTTGTATCAATCCGATATCGCACGTACGATCCTCTAAATTTCCTCGATCAAGACCATTCATTTTCATTCATCGTTCCGAATCGATTTTCTAACTCGCATTGCTCATTCACAAGTTGTCCGAACAAAATGCTCGTTCGGGACATTCGAAGTCCCGACCAACTAAGCGTGACGCATTCTAACGCTTTGTGCGATCGCATCGCCTTGCCGTCATACTCGTAATCCTCAATATTCACTCGAACAATTTCCAAGACAAACCATACACCACTCGGACTCGAGCCACTCGACTAATCGTCGACACTCATTATTCTTCTCCGAACCTATCATATACACCACTCGGATTCAAGCCATACGATCTAGTTCTCAATCACATTCGCATCATTCGCTAAGACATCCTTCAGATTCGTTTGACGAATCACTAGCGTAGTCGCTCGCGTCGTACCGACGCACTAAGTCGTTCGTACTATTTCCTCAAAATCCAAATCAATCTTCCGTGTACGCCTAAGCGTTAGTCCGATAGCGTTCCTATCGATAGACACTCTAAGTGCATCTCCGTTCCCGACCGAACGATACTTGATATCGCTCGCAACTCGTTTGCACCAAGGGTCAAGGTGCGCGACGCGAAACACAACTTAGCCAAAAGGCCGTGTGCATAGCCATCCTGTGCGGACTACATTCCGAGTTTGCACGCTCAATTGCTAGGGTCAACGTTGGACTAATTAGGCATGCACGCGACTTGTTAACAGCAGCACATATTTTCTATCGCGTCAAGTTTGCAACGTTCGGCACAAAGGCCCTATCGACGTATTTGGCAACAGCCTACCGATGCGTTAGATTGAACGCTTGTACGAGCTTTCGAAAATATTTAGACTTATTGTATGGACATGCCGAGGAACATTTGAGAGAGAGCGCACCAATGATAACAACTTGCGGAAGCAACAGAGTTTTGTGGAAACATCAAAGTTAAAGAATTCAATCGACGGTCCAAGGACGTAAAGCCGTGCTCTGATACCACTATGTCACGCCCCGCTCCCGTAGGAGCGATCGTCCTCGCTAAGGCGTGATGCCGCACGAGCCTAGATTGCGCTCGTGCAAGGCGGGTTCCATAACGGCCGATTTCAGCGGCTACGACGGGGTCGTCGCACAGAAGTCCCGTGCAGAGACATTGAATATATTGCAGCGGAATTTAAAGAACACAGGAACACAAGTATTTCAACGAAAGCTCTTTTATTGATATTGAATTCAAGGATTACATTGTGGGTGCAAGGCCAATTACAAGTCTCTCAAGTCTCACTTTTCTCTCATTTTACAAGTCACTCTGCTCTCTCTCATCTCTCAATACAATACTTGATTCCAGCGGAAGCTTCGGAAGGCGATGTCCATACATTACGTCCTGTATAAGTCTTCAGATCACGCGACCGCACGCTTCGACTCGCCAAGGAACTCCGTGCCTCGACGCATCCAAGCGAGCTCCGCGCCACGAGCTTCTACCTGTGCCTGCACATGAAACACTGTGTGGGTGTCAGTACCACTGTACTGGTGGAGTGAGCTCCTCGCCCACCCATACAAAACCTACACGTTTCATTTACTTTGTGCAACATAAACCCTTTTACGATTGTCTTTCTATTCTTGCCTTAGGATCAGTTTTAGGACCGGCGCCTTAGCGCAACTTGTGTATCGGAACCATCCCGTGCTTGCAATGTCGACGTTAACTCATACTTTGTCTCTAGACCACTCCTCGTGCCAACAACGTTAACCTATCAAGTCGTGTTCGCCTTACGGCCAAAATCAAAGACGCAACTACACGAAAGACTCCATTTCCTTGCCTCTAGACCTTTCTCGTGCTTGCATTATCGACGCACCGACTTATACCTGTCTTTCTAGCCCAACTTTGGGACGTAACGACTCGGTCGTGCCATACTCGATTCGTGCTTTAATGTTACCGAGGCAGTGCCTCCTCGCTTAGTCTCGCCTACACTTGTGTTGTGACAACGCGGCCGTTCCTCATATTTCGAGGCCGTGCCCAATAACTCGACATAACTTCATACAACTAGCCCTACGGCCCTTTTTTGACTTAACTCGCAACTTAACACTCGATGCCACATCTCGTGCCGAAGCACGTCGCCTTCGCTGTAACCAAATCTTAGGCTCCGACATTGTGTCTATTTAACTCATACATATTCAACTCAATCCACCGTCACACACACGGATTGTCGCCTGTGCCGACACCAAACTTACCATGTTAGTTGAAAACAATTATTATTAAGTGTTTGTTATGGGATTGGCCTAACCAGCCGCCTTGGACGTAGCCTGGTAATACGGGACCCCTGCAACGCAGGTAGCGAGCCCCGATGCAAGTCCCCGTCTTACCGATGCCTTACCAGCGTTGCCTAACCAGCGCGGCTACAACCAGTTTCTTCCTAGGCCGAGACGGTCCCGTGGCCCCGGGTTTCCGCTCGAAGAAACCACCCCTTGTCGACAAGTTGTCCAAGTTCATAAGGGTTACATGGAGTATTTTAGGATACAGTTTGGGGCTTGTTATGTGATCAATTCATTTACTTGGTTGTTTTAGTCTTTCCATTTTCGTACTTCCTTTGCAGAGCCCCTAACCAGGGTTGCCTCGGCGACTACCCATCGCTTAGACTTAACATTCTTTGAACTCAGGGAATGGCTACTGCATAGCCTTCCAACTTAACTTGAACATAACGTGTTTCCATAAGTATCGACCGACCGCGGCTAACTTTCCACTGGACCAACCGTGGCTCGTGCCTCTAAACCGACTCGTGTTCGACGCAACGCTGTCGCCCAAGTCATACTTCATATGACGGGCCTTGGGGTCGTGGGACTATTTATCTTGACAACCGCAGAATGAGCGGGACAGCACCTAGAATAACTTAGGTCGACCGGCATAACTTTGCCTAACTCACTCAAGCCTACAACTTAACCCAAGGGACGAGCAAAGGCTATGCCAAGCCTTGCGGGACAGGACCGTGCATGCTTTAGCAAGCACTTGAGCGGGCGACGCCTATGACTTAGGCTAACTCTCAGCTTTTGCACCGAAGACCAACTTTCCTTCTCCCAAGCCACGGGACGACGGACCGAGTGTCATTTTCAAAGCACGCCGTGCACCAACTCTAAGCCGACAGTGGGACGTTTTCCATGTTCTAATTCGATTCAAACCGTCGGGATTATTCCCTTAGCTATGTGGATGCGTAGCTTTTATTATCAAGCCTAACTTGTGCAAGTTGAAAACACGATTTATTATGTGAAGGCAAAGATGAGGAGAGTTCACCGAAACTACCCCACCTGAGCGATGTCTCCGAGCAAGCCGTTGCAAGGCTTAGGCCGAACGCCGTCGGCGTTTCGATTCCTCCGATTGACTTTGCGGGACGGGGCACTACACACTAGAGTCAAACTACCCCCGGGTCCCCGTTTCAAGTCGGATTGAGTTGAAATTCGAACCCGACTCAAATAACCCCAAAACAATATCATAAATAATAAAATAATATCAAAATAATTCAAAGAGGTCAAATGCAAAAATATTCTTAGGCCAAAAATGACATTAAAATATCATAATCACATGGTTAGGCTCTAGGTCAAACAGTCTCTAGGGTTTCACTAGCAAAATATCAAAACCACAAGTCATTGATTTAAATAATTTTAAAATGATTTAAAATCACTAAAAATCATATCATGAATTATATATCATTATTAAAATAATTATAAACACAAAATTTCAAAATTATCCTCATTTGGGAAACTGGGTGCTACACTAGCAGTTAAATAAAGTAGACTGCCTATCATACCTCAATACTTACGTTGATCAACAGGTTTGCCGCTTTCATCTGATTCTAGTTTGGTTGTAGTTGCCATTGGAGTGCCGATTGGTTTAACGTTATCAAGGTCAAATTTCTTCAGCATGTCCTTTATATACTTTGACTGACAGATGAAAGTTCCATGCAATGTTTGTTTGACTTGCAGTCCAAGGAAGTAATTGAGCTCCCCCATCATGCTCATCTCACTCGTTCTGCATACACTTAGCAAAATCTTGACAGAGACTTTCATCAGTATAACCGAATATGATATCATCAATGTAAATTAGTACTAAAAGAATAGTGTCTTTGAAAGATTTTATAAAGAGTGTAGTGTCAATTTTCCCATTGGAAAAACCTTTATCTAATAAGAAAGTACTTAGGCGTTCATACCAAGCTCTGGGGGCTTGTTTGAGGTCGTAAAGTGCTTTCTTCAGTTTGAAAATATAGTCGGGAAATCTGTAATTTTCAAAGCCAGGGGGTTGTTTTACAAAAACTTCCTCCTTAATAAAACCATTCAAAAAGGCACTTTTGATATCTATTTGAAATAATTTGAAATTTTAAAAGTTGACAAATGCACAAAGCATCCGAATGGATTCCAGTCTTGCAACAGGAGCATACATCTCATCGTAGTCGATACCTTCCTCTTGGTTGTATCCTTGAGCTACTAGACGAGCTTTGTTGCGTGTAACTGAACCATCTTTATTTACTTTGTTGCAAAAAACCCATTTCGTTCTAATAATCGAATTAGCTGGCCTAGAAACAAGTTCTCAGACCTGGCTTCTTTCGAATTGGTTGAGTTCTTCTTGCATTGCAAAAATCCAAAACTCATCATTGAAAGCTTCTAAAACAGTTTTAGGCTCAATTTGTGAAATGAAGGCAGTGCTAGCAATGGAGTCTCTTAACGATGATCGAGTACTTACTCCGCGTGAAACTTCACCTATTACCAAGTTTTCTGGATGAGACAGCTTGAAAGAGAATTTCTTTGGCAAGCCCTCCAGAGAATTGGTTTCAGTGGTGGTATTCATTGGCGTAGAAGTTAATGGTTCAACATCATCGTCAGGAGTGGTTGCACTATTATCTTCATCAAAAGTCACATTAGTAGACTCTTCCATAATTAATGAGCGTTTGTTGAACACTCTATATCCCTTGCTCTTGGCAGCATAGCCAAGAAAGATACCATCGTCAGCTTTGGCATCAAATTTACCTAAGTTGCCTTTGGTGTTAAGGATAAAACATCGACAACCGAAAAACTCTAAAACATGAAACATTTGGAGTTCTACCAAACCAAAGCTCATAGGATGTTTTCTTCGTAATAGGTCGAATAAGCACCCTATTTAAAATATGGCATGCTGTACTAACAGCTTCAGCCCAAAAATATTTCGGAAGTGAAAATTTATTCAACAGACTCTAGCCATATCTCCAAGAGTCCTATTCTTCCGTTCCACAACACCATTTTGTTGAGGAGTTCTAGGACAAGAAAACTCATGATCAAAACCATTTAAATCACAAAACTTTTCAAAATCAGTATTTTCGAATTCGCCTCCATGATCACTTCGGATTCGAGTGATCATGTAGCCTTTTTCGTTTTGAACCTTTTTAGTAAAGATTTTGAAAACAAAATAGCATCGCTTTTGTTTGTAAAAAAAAAACCCAAGTGAATCTAGAAAAATCATCTACTATAACAAAATCATAAAGTTTTCCACCAAGATTGGCTACTCTATTAGGACCAAATAAGTCCATGTGAAGTAATTGCAAGGGTCTAGTAGTACTTACAGTGTTTATTGAATGAAAGAAAGACTTGGTTGCTTTATTCAACTCACATTCGGCACATACCGTGTCCTTTTTGAATGTGATGTCGGGCAAGCCTCTTACTAGCTTCTTAGTCGATAGCCTGGATATAGTATCCATATTGGCATGACCAAGACGTTGGTGCCATAATAATCTCTCATCCTTGTGGGCGTAGAGGCATCTCCCTGTACTGTTAGTATCTCTAGAAAGATAGAAAATATAAATGTTATCCTCTCTTATCCCTTCAAAAGCGATGTCTCCTATTGACCTATCATAAATACAGCATTTATTTTGTCCAAAGTTAATATCATATCGATGATCAGCAAGGTGACTTATGCTGAGCAGGTTATGCTTTAACTCGGTCACTAGGCAGACATCCTTTATTATGGGAGAAGGAGGATGACCAATAGTACCATTACCTATGATGTATCCTTTTAAGTTGTTGTCGAAAGATACATACCCTTTCCAATTTATCGATAGTGATACGAAAAGATTTGCGTCTCCCGTCATATGTCGCGAGCATCCACTATCGAGAATCTACTTGCTTTTAGTTGAGGAGGGAGGGTCCACTTACATCAAGAGTAGATGTGACCTTAGGTACCCAAGTTCTTGTGGGTCCTAAAATGTTAGTTTTTGGCACCCATGCATATAGATTTATATCTACTAATCTCCTAATTCTACATTATGGAGAGATGTTTCCATGTACTCCACAATAGGTGCAAGTAGCATGCCTATTTATGTTTGGAGCATGTTGATAATGATGTCTATATGTAGCATGGTGAGAATGGTGTGGAACAGCAGGATAGTGACTATACGTGGCAGCAGGGTGTCTATATGAAGCATGGTGATGGTTATATCTATGTGCAGCATGGTGATGATTAGCATAACTGTGAGTAGCAATATAATGATAATTATGAGAATAATGTCTATATGCATGTAGTTTGTGTGTTGTATAGAAGTGTGTGTACATGTAAGCATGTTTACGTGCTGCATGTGGGTTGTAACGCCCCAGTCCCAAAATACGTAGGACTAGGTACGTATCCATGCCAGCTGCACATATACGAAGAATACTCTAATATCTAGAATCCTCGCATATGCACATAAGCTGTAAATAAATAATCACAGGCCAGAATAACATATCTAATCTCATCACAGCTCAACACAAAAGATAATGAAGTCCAAATAAATAAATAAGAGTATCAAAAGATAGCCGGGTGAACAAACTCACTCCAAACAGCTATGAAAAATAGTCTCACAAGATCGGAGTCCGACCTCCGCAAAATAGAAAGAAAAGAGATGTAAAATAATATCTACAACTGTCTCAGATAAGAAAATAGACTAGGAATCAGTAGTGACTGCCTCGTCATCAATGTAAGATAGCTCCAATGCCGCTCCGTACTCCTGTGGAAAATCCTCTAAACCTGGAGAGATAACCAGGTCCTCAGGGGACATAGCAAGATACAAGAAAACACCATGCCATATAAACTGTGATAATATATAAGAGAAAAAGAGATGCATGCAATAGGGTTCCTGACCATTCTACTGTGAACATGCAGTTGAGATACAATCCTTCGACGCATGAGCCCTGGCTGAAAATAGGATCGGCATAGTTCCCATAGAGGGTACCAGGGGCCTACGTCCATAACGCTCGGGAAGCGTCAGAGGGCGCCATGCAAGGGGCTACGTCCATAACGCTCTGGATAACGTCAGAGGGCACCTGGAACCTGCGTCTCCGGCGGAGCGCACAGGCAATCATGGAAGTGTAAAGAAGCCCATACGTCAGGTATTGTTCTCCCACCCAATGCCTAGTATCATCATCTCCATGACTGATATGAACCTCTAACTGCCAAGTCTTCTATCATGCAATTCTATTGGCAGTTACTCCTATCCGTCGTACGCTCCATACGTACCGGTGGCCAGCCGACTACGCGGAAACGTGTCCTATATGTGACTCACATCACGTGATACAACAAGTGTCAAGGCCGTATGAGATATGCCAATACCTCAACATCAGTGGGTGGTCAATAAACTAGGTCAATGCAAGAGAATAAATAAAGCAAGAAAACGACCGATAGAGTCGCTTGCACCCAAGTGTGACTTGGACGCACAGTTAAAATATCACGAAACAATGCAGAAATAACAACTGAAAATAAGAATATAATAATCACAGAGTAGGGTGGCAAGGTATCTTGCCTGGTGGTACAAAGTGGCAAGTCCAAAAGTAGCAAGTGTCCGCACCAAAAACTCAAAATCACAGATGACTCCCAACTCTGAAACAAACATCAAAAACGGTCTCGGTGAAGAAGATATTCCTAGGAAACGCCTGTCCAAAAGTCAAATTCTGGAACAGGGGCAAAATCGTAATTTCGGTCAAAACGATGTCCGCGTTGGACCCGCTTTGCACCGAAACGCGTGCCGAAGTCTACGGTCTCTAAAGTCGTCAAACTACATGTCTACGGTTTCAGTTTGAGGAAAGGAACTCAACGGTATGTCCAGTTTTGGATTCCGAGGAGCCGTGTACAAAATCGCCCGTTGAGTGGGTTGGGCCCGCCAAAAGTGGGTCCCGATTCGACCTTCTCAGAATCAAACCAAACTTGGCATGCAGGACCAAATTTCGATCCGGACCTGTTGGCGCAAGTTTCGTCTCGATTCGACGACTGTACACAAAGTTATGGACAAGTTTGCAAAATGCCGATACGGGGGTATTTCGACGGATACACGTTGATTTCGTCGCACACACGCGACGAAACTGAGTTCCGTCAGTTCCCACATATCCGCAACGTCCATACGCGTCTTTCGATGCTATAATGGCGACCACGTCGTCCGGTTTGTCGGGACGACGTCGTATCGGACAGAAAGTCAGAAATTTATATTTTAGAAAACAGTTTTTGACACAAGTTTAACATGGAATTAATACACACACGTAAATCGAAATACAAATCTACCAGTTACGTTCCATCGTGGTTAGGTTGTCTTCAAACGTGTTCAATTAGTTTTTACGAAAGGCTAATGAACAGCGAGAAAAGTGGCCGACAAGTTGGCGTTTCAAAACAGTTTTCAGGATTTAGAAAAGTGGGTTTTTCTCCAACTTCGTCTCGATTTTTCGAGCAATCCTTTGGGTTTCCCAGGATTCTGTCAGAAGGGGTTTGAAGGGGGTCATGTCTACTATGCACAGCATTCGATAGATCGAATTTTCGTTGAATAGATACAAAGAAACTTAAGTCGAAAGATGGGTACCTCGCTGTTTTTCGAAACAGAGTATCCTCTGTTTTCCGTCGATTCCGAGCGATCCCGACGTCGTCGACGGCGAGTAGACGTCCGACGTGCGCGGGGGTGTGCGGAGGATGGTTGGGCGGCTTGGGGTCGAAGAGTTTTTGGATGAGAGAGGGGTTAGGGTTTCAGTTTGCGTGGGTTTATATTATATGCTGTCGACTTCTATTCCTATAAGTTTAGAATTAGGGGGGGCTCGGTTTCGTATGTTGCGGCTACTGCTGCTGGGTTTTACTCCATGGGGGTCGGGCTAGTGTGGGGTCTCGGGCTAATGAGGGATAGCAGCGTGTGCCGCTCTCCTGTTCCGAGTGGAACACCCATATGGGGGCTCGATTTTGTTCGGACATTAGCAGCAAGAGCTGCTAACAATTCACTTGGGGGGGGTCGGGCCCACCCCTACCCGCAGCTGTTGCTGCATGGGGTTCGGCCCCCCCTCCAATAACAATTGTTTTTTTTTTTACAAAACAATCATTAACTAAAGTTATATAATATATGTATTCACAAATAAATTTATAAAAAATTCATAATTAAATATCAAAAATATTTGTAATAATTGTAGGATATTTTTAGTAGTAAAAAAATAATCAAGCACACAAACATATATCATACACACCTATAAATTCGTACAATTACCAAATAAATTCAATTAAATAGAGAAAATAATTTTTCAAGCATTAAAATAATTAAAAATATTGGGGTTTTACATCCTACCCAACTTAAAGAAAATTTCGTCCTCGAAATTAAACTAAGGTCGGGGGATAAAATGCAATGCAAGAAAAATATAGCACATAAAATGCAAGACGTACCTTCATTTACGAACAAATACGGTAGCGGTTTCGGATGTCATCCTCGCGCTCCCAAGTAGACTCCCCTGAGTGATGCTTCCATGCCACGCGAACCAATGGAATAGATTGGTTCCGCAACACCTTCACTCGGCGATCGAGGATACCCACCGGTTGCTCTTCGTACGACAGACTCGGTCCCACTGTGATCTCGGAGTGATCAAGCACATGATTGCTGTCCGCCACGTACCTCCTCAGCTGAGATACGTGGAATACGTCATGTACTCCTTCTAGTGACGGTGGCAATGCCAATCTGTAGGCAACCTCTCCAACACGTTCCAAGACATCGAAAGGGCCGATGTACCTTGGACTCAACTTGCCACGTCCTCCGAATCGAATCGTGCCTCTAGTGGGGGATATCTTCAAGAACACATGGTCACCCTCTTTGAACTCCAAGGGTCGACGACGATTATCTGCCCACTGCTTCTGACGATCCTGCGCTGCTCGCAGATGGTCCTGAATCTTCTTCACTGTCTCCACTGTGCTCAAGACCAACTCGGACCCAATAGCTGTCGCTCTCCTATGTCGCTCCAACAAACAGGAGACCGACACTTCCTACCATACATGCTTCAAACGGAGCCATCTGAATGCTCGCTTGATAGCTATTGTTGTAGGAAAACTCCACAAGATGAAGATGGTCCTCCCACGAACCGCCAAAATCAAGCATACACGCTCTCAACATATCCTCTAGCGTCTGAATGGTACGCTCTGACTGGCCGTCTGTCTGCGGATGGTACGATGTGCTAAACTTCAATCGAGTGCCCAAACTCTCTTGCATGCTCCTCCAAAAGTGCGAGGTGAATCTCGAGTCACGGTCCGACACAATACTAACTGGCACACCATGCAATCTCACAATCTGCTCCATATACATCTCTGCCAATACCTCAGTCGACTGGCCCACTCTAAAAGGCAAGAAATGTGCTGACTTCGTAAGTCTATCAACAATCACCCATACTGCGTCGCGTCCTCTAGGACTCCGAGGAAAACCCGTGACGAAATCCATAGTAATGTGCTCCCACTTCCACTCGGGATGGGTAGCGGCTGCAATAATCCGGCCGTTCTCTGGTGCTCCGCCTTTACTTGTTGGCATACCAAGCACTTGGCAACGAAACGAGCTATCTCCCGCTTCATTCCGTGCCACCAATAATACTGTCGTAAGTCACGATACATCTTGGTCCCTCCGGGATGAATAGAGTAAGTCGAACTGTGAGCCTCTGCCATCAGCTCCTGTCGTAGATCTCTATTGGGAACATAAATGCGATCACCACATCGCAATGTCCCATCAGTGTGGATCCTTAATCCTGTCTGCTCTCCTGTTTCAGTCCTCGCCTTCAGCCGTTGAAATCTAGCATCGTTAGGCAATGCTGCCTTGATGTGCTCCACTAATGATGATTGTACTTGAAGGTTGGCTAATACGCCATCTGCTCCCGGCAATACTACCTCAATACCAAGCTGCTCCAAGTCTCTAATCAATTCCTTCTGTGTGGTCAAAAAGTGAGCCATGGGCTTATGGCTCAATGCGTCTGCCACGACATTAGCCTTGCCCGGATGATAATGTAGCTCAATCTCATAATCCTTCATCAACTCCAACCAACGTCGCTGTCGCATATTCAACTCCTTTTGTGTGAACACGTACTTGAGGCTCTTATGATCAGTGTAGATATCAACCTTCTCGCCATACAAGTAGTGTCTCCATAGCTTCAAAGCAAAGATAACCGCTGCGAGCTCTAGATCGTGGGTTGGATAATTCTTCTCATGCACTCTCAACTGTCGCGATGCATATGCCACTACACGACCATGCTGCATCAATACACATCCTAATCCCTTCCCGGATGCGTCGCTGTAGATCACAAATCCTCCTGGACCCGATGGTAGTGTCAAGATCGGTGCTGTGGTCAACCGCTTCTTCAACTCGTCAAAAGCGGCTTGACACTCTTCTGTCCATATAAACTCCTGATCCTTGCAAGTCAATCGAGTCATAGGCCCCGCTATTCGAGAGAAATCTTCTACGAACCGTCGGTAGTAACCCGCAAGTCCGAGGAAACTTCTCACTTCTGAAGCTGTGGTGGAAGCGGCCCATGATTTGACTGCTCCAATCTTCTCTGGGTCTACCGATATACCATCGCCCGTAACAATATGACCAAGGAATGATACTTCCTTGAGAAGGAAGTCACACTTGCTAAGCTTCGTGAAAAGTCGCTCATTCCTCAATGTCCCCAAAACGATCCGTAGATGCTGCTCATGCTCCTCTTGACTCTTGGAGTAAATCAAGATATTGTCTATAAAGACTACTACGAATTTGTCCAAGTATTGGTGGAAGATCTTGTTCATTAAATTCATGAAGACCGCGGGTGCATTGGTCAAACCGAAGGGCATGACCAAGAACTCGTAGTGTCCATACCTCGATCGAAAAGCCGTCTTGGCAATATCTTCCTTCCGCACCTTCAATTGGTGATAGCCCGATCGTAAGTCAATCTTGGAGAATACTTTTGCTCCACTCAGTTGATCGAATAGATCGTCTATACGCGGCAAGGGATACTTGTTCTTCACCGTCACTGCATTCAACGCTCTGTAGTCAATGCACATGCGCACTGTCCCGTCTTTCTTAGGCACAAAAAGAACGGGTGCTCCCCATGGTGACGCACTAGGACGAATAAATCCCTTTTCTAACAAGTCATCAATCTGCGTCTTCATCTCAACCAACTCCTTGGGTGCCAGACGATATACTCGAGATGAAATAGGCTCCGCTCCGGGAATAAGCTCAATAGAAAACTCAATATCACGGTCGGGTGGTAGTCCAGGCAAATCCTCGGGGAATACATCCTCGAACTCGGTAATAATAGGGTGCTGAGGGGCGTCCTGCATCATCATATGAGTCCCCGCTGTGGGTGCATCACAACTATCTCCGTCTTCTTTGGTGAACTCAAACTCCGCCGCATTCGGTGGTCTAAAGATAATACTGCTCCTATGGCAGTCTATAAGAGCGAAATGCTGGCTCAACCAGTCCATTCCAAGAACCACATCGAATGTCGGCATAGGGAATACAAGAAGTCGTGACATCATCTCCCTGCCATTTATCACTACAGGACAAAGTCTACAAATACCACTAACAGGTACAACTCCTCCTCCAGTGAGGATTCTAACATTCTTAGCTAAGGGTGTGATGGGAATGCTGTGTCTAGTGGCAAAACTAGTGGCTATGAATGAATGAGTGGCTCCAGTATCAAATAATGTAATAGCAGGAAAAGATGCAACTAGAACCATACCTGCTATGACCTCCGCTCTGTCTCTATATCCTCAACAGCAAGTGAGAATGCCTGCCCATAGTTCTGTCCCGGGCCCTGAGCTCTGGCCTTGTTATACTGTGTGCCTTGGGGAGGCAATGGTGGACGGGTGCTCCTGCTATAGGCCGTGGTGCTGGGAGGGTGGAGCTGTGGGCCTCGGATTTTGCCGAGCTTGTACTATTGCATGTTGCTCCGGACAATCTTTGAGCATGTGCTGATTAGATCCACATCTCAAGCATAATCCAAGGCGAGTCCTGCAGTCATTCTGGATATGTCCTTGTTTACCGTAATGGCAAACAGGCTTCTGATAAGGTGTGGGCCTCTGCTGGAACTGTCCTGTGGTCCTCCTGATAGGTCCACTCTGAGTGGCTCGGGCTGGTGTAACTGCTGGTGTATGGCGCCTCGATGTCTGCTGCTGTTCCTTGCGAAGAATCTCCTGAGCACGAGCTTCTTCTAAGACAGCTGAATGGGGACACAGACTGAGTAGTCGTATAAGACTTGAGCTCTGGTGCAAGCCCCTGGTGAAATCTCCTCGCCTTCTCTAACTCGGTCGGAATCAATCCCGCACCAAATCGACTCAGGCGATTGAACTCCGAGTCATACTCATCAACTGACATGTTCCCTTGCTTCAGATGGAGGAACTGGTCGTAGAGACCATCTCGAACATGAATAGGGAAGAATCTCTCATAAAATGCATCATAGAACTGCTTCCAAGTGATCCCAGTGCCTAATCGTCTCTCTTCCGCCTTCCACCAGTGGTGAGCATTGTCTTCTAACAGTAAGTCCACTGCTGTCATCCAATGTCGAGCTGGCAACTGGGATGCCTTCAGTAGCTTCTCGGTAATAAGCCACTGTGACACCTCTAATGGCTTCTCCGTCCCTCTAAAGGCCTTGGGGTTCATATCTGTGAAATCTTGATAGCGCCTTCGTAGGGTTGCGGAGCTGGTGCCGGTACTGGTGCTGGAGGTGGTGGTGGAGGTCTGGCCATAGCTGCCATCATCGTCTGTCTCATCAGCTCAGTCTGCTGCCACTGAGCCTGCATCATGGCATACATAAACTGAGTAGTAGGGCTCCCATCAGTCGGTGGAGGAGGCATCTGAGGTCCCGACTGTGGAGGAAACTGCTGAGGGAATGGTGGTGGTGGAGGCAGTGGTACATTCCCTCCCGGTGGCATGGTAGTAGTCTGTCCAGCCTGGCTGCCTATGGGTGCTGCGACCTCTGGGTACTCCGTCGTAGTAGGCTGTGTCAGTCCTGGCTGGTAAGGTGTCGCTGGAGTCATGGGAGGATTCTGTCCCTCCGGAGTAATCTCCTCACCAGATGTGAGGGCCAAGGCAGAAGTGCGTCCGCTTCGTAGATTCATATGTAGGCACGAGGAAGATAAGTTGATATTAGGAAAGATTAGATATGAAGTAAATCGAATAATCAAGGAAGTTTCAAAAAAAGATTGGAAGTCAAGGGATAGTAGTAGTTCTGGATGAGATATTCCTATTCCTATATGCAGGCTTGTTGGGCACAGTCATGTAACCCAACAATATTCTCTGACCTGCATGGGCCACCACAAAAATGTAACGCCCCAGTCCCAAAATACGTAGGACTAGGTACGTATCCATGCCAGCTGCACATATACGAAGAATACTCTAATATCTAGAATCCTCGCATATGCACATAAGCTGTAAATAAATAATCACAGGCCAGAATAACATATCTAATCTCATCACAGCTCAACACAAAAGATAATGAAGTCCAAATAAATAAATAAGAGTATCAAAATAGCCGGGTGAACAAACTCACTCCAAACAGCTATGAAAAATAGTCTCACAAGATCGGAGTCCGACCTCCGCAAAATAGAAAGAAAAGAGATGTAAAATAATGTCTACAACTGTCTCAGATAAGAAAATAGACTAGGAATCAGTAGTGACTGCCTCGTCATCAATGTAAGATAGCTCCAATGCCGCTCCGTACTCCTGTGGAAAATCCTCTAAACCTGGAGAGATAACCAGGTCCTCAGGGGACATAGCAAGATACAAGAAAACACCATGCCATATAAACTGTGATAATATATAAGAGAAAAAGAGATGCATGCAATAGGGTTCCTGACCATTCTACTGTGAACATGCAGTTGAGATACAATCCTTCGACGCATGAGCCCTGGCTGAAAATAGGATCGGCATAGTTCCCATAGAGGGTACCAGGGGCCTACGTCCATAACGCTCGGGAAGCGTCAGAGGGCGCCATGTGCAAGGGGCTACGTCCATAACGCTCTGGATAACGTCAGAGGGCACCTGGAACCTGCGTCTCCGGCGGAGCGCACAGGCAATCATGGAAGTGTAAAGAAGCCCATACGTCAGGTATTGTTCTCCCCACCCAATGCCTAGTATCATCATCTCCATGACTGATATGAACCTCTAACACTGCCAAGTCTTCTATCATGCAATTCTATTGGCAGTTACTCCTATCCGTCGCACGCTCCATACGTACCGGTGGCCAGCCGACTACGCGAAGGAAACGTGTCCTATATGTGACTCACATCACGTGATACAACAAGTGTCAAGGCCGTATGAGATATGCCAATACCTCAACATCAGTGGGTGGTCAATAAACTAGGTCAATGCAAGAGAATAAATAAAGCAAGAAAAACGACCGATAGAGTCGCTTGCACCCAAGTGTGACTTGGACGCACAGTTAAAATATCACGAAACAATGCAGAAATAACAACTAAAATAAGAATATAATAATCACAGAGTAGGGTGGCAAGGTATCTTGCCTGGTGGTACAAAGTGGCAAGTCCAAAAGTAGCAAGTGTCCGCACCAAAAACTCATAAATCACAATGACTCCCAACTCTGAAACAAACATCAAAAATGGTCTCGGTGAAGAAGATATTCCTAGGAAACGCCTGTCCAAAAGTCAAATTCTGGAACAGGGGCAAAATCGTAATTTCGGGTCAAAACGATGTCCGCCGTTGGACCCGCTTTGCACCGAAACGCGTGCCGAAGTCTACGGTCTCTAAAGTCGTCAAACTACATGTCTACGGTTTCAGTTTGAGGAAAGGAACTCAACGGTATGTCCAGTTTTGGATTCCGAGGAGCCGTGTACAAAATCGCCCGTTTGAGTGGGTTGCGGGCCCGCCAAAAGTGGGTCCCGATTCGACCTTCTCAGAATCAAACCAAACTTGGCATGCAGGACCAGAATTTCGATCCGGACCTGTTGGCGCAAGTTTCGTCTCGATTCGACGACTGTACACAAAGTTATGGACAAGTTTGCAAAACGCCGATACGGGGGTATTTCGACGGATACACGTTGATTTCGTCGCACACACGCGACGAAACTGAGTTCCGTCAGTTCCCACATATCCGCAACGTCCATACGCGTCTTTCGATGCGTATAACGCGCGACCACGTCGTCCGGTTTGTCGGGACGACGTCGTATCGGACAGAAAGTCAGAAATTTATTATTTTAGAAAACAGTTTTTTGACACAAGTTTAACATGGAATTAATACACACACGTAAATCGAAATACAAATCTACCAGTTACGTTACCATCGTGGTTAGGTTGTCTTCAAACTGTGTTCAATTAGTTTTTACGAAAGGCTAATGAACAGCGAGAAAAGTGGCCGACAAGTTGGCGTTTCAAAACAGTTTTCAGGATTTAGAAAAGTGGGTTTTTCTCCAACTTCGTCTCGATTTTTCGAGCAATCCTTTGGGTTTCCCAGGATTCCTGTCAGAAGGGGTTTGAAGGGGGTCATGTCTACTATGCACAGCATTCGATAGATCGAATTTTCGTTTGAATAGATACAAAGAAACTTAAGTCGAAAGATGGGTACCTCGCTGTTTTTCGAAACAGAGTATCCTCTGTTTTCCGTCGATTCCGAGCGATCCCGACGTCGTCGACGGCGAGTAGACGTCCGACTGCGTGCGTGGGGGTGTGCGGAGGATGGTTGGGCGGCTTGGGGTCGAAGAGTTTTTGGATGAGAGAGGGGTTAGGGTTTCAGTTTGCGTGGGTTTATATATATATGCTGTCGACTTCTATTCCTATAAGTATTAGAATTAGGGGGCGGGCTCGGGTTTCGTATGTTACGGCTACTGCTGCTGGGTTTTACTCCATGGTGGGGTCGGGCTATGTGTGGGGTCTCGGGCTAATGAGGGATAGCAGCACAAGTGTGCCGCTCTCCTGTTCCGAGTGGAACACCCATATGGGGGCTCGATTTTGTTCGGACATTAGTAGCAAGAGCTGCTAACAATTCACTGGGGGGGTCGGGCCCACCCCTACCCGCAGCTGTTGCTGCATGGGGTTCGGCCCCCCCCTCCAATAACAATTGTTTTTTTTTTACAAAACAATCATTAACTAAAGTTATATAATATATGTATTCACAAATAAATTTATAAAAAATTCATAATTAAATATCAAAAATATTTGTAATAATTGTAGGATATTTTTAGTAGTAAAAAAATATAATCAAGCACACAAACATATATATCATACACACCTATAAATTCGTACAATTACCAAATAAATTCAATTAAATAGAGAAAAATAATTTTTCAAGCATTAAAATAATTAGAAAATATTGGAGGTTTTACATCCTACCCAACTTAAAAAAAATTTCGTCCTCGAAATTAAACTAAGGTCGGGGGATAAAATGCAATGCAAGAAAAATATAATAGCACATAAAATGCAAGACGTACCTTCATTTACGAACAAATACGGGTAGCGGTTTCGGATGTCATCCTCGCGCTCCCAAGTAGACTCCCCTGGCGAGTGATGCTTCCATGCCACGCGAACCAATGGAATAGATTGGTTCCGCAACACCTTCACTCGGCGATCGAGGATACCCACCGGTTGCTCTTCGTACGACAGACTCGGTCCCACTGTGATCTCGGAGTGATCAAGCACATGATTGCTGTCCGCCACGTACCTCCTCAGCTGAGATACGTGGAATACGTCATGTACTCCTTCTAGTGACGGTGGCAATGCCAATCTGTAGGCAACCTCTCCAACACGTTCCAAGACATCGAAAGGGCCGATGTACCTTGGACTCAACTTGCCACGTCCTCCGAATCGAATCGTGCCTCTAGTGGGGGATATCTTCAAGAACACATGGTCACCCTCTTTGAACTCCAAGGGTCGACGACGATTATCTGCCCACTGCTTCTGACGATCCTGCGCTGCTCGCAGATGGTCCTGAATCTTCTTCACTGTCTCCACTGTGCTCAAGACCAACTCGGGACCCAATAGCTGTCGCTCTCCTATGTCGCTCCAACAAACAGGAGACCGACACTTCCTACCATATAATGCTTCAAACGGAGCCATCTGAATGCTCGCTTGATAGCTATTGTTGTAGGAAAACTCCACAAGATGAAGATGGTCCTCCCACGAACCGCCAAAATCAAGCATACACGCTCTCAACATATCCTCTAGCGTCTGAATGGTACGCTCTGACTGGCCGTCTGTCTGCGGATGGTACGATGTGCTAAACTTCAATCGAGTGCCCAAACTCTCTTGCATGCTCCTCCAAAAGTGCGAGGTGAATCTCGAGTCACGGTCCGACACAATACTAACTGGCACACCATGCAATCTCACAATCTGCTCCATATACATCTCTGCCAATACCTCAGTCGACTGGCCCACTCTAAAAGGCAAGAAATGTGCTGACTTCGTAAGTCTATCAACAATCACCCATACTGCGTCGCGTCCTCTAGGACTCCGAGGAAAACCCGTGACGAAATCCATAGTAATGTGCTCCCACTTCCACTCGGGAATGGGTAGCGGCTGCAATAATCCGGCCGTTCTCTGGTGCTCCGCCTTTACTTGTTGGCATACCAAGCACTTGGCAACGAAACGAGCTATCTCCCACTTCATTCCGTGCCACCAATAATACTGTCGTAAGTCACGATACATCTTGGTCCCTCCGGGATGAATAGAGTAAGTCGAACTGTGAGCCTCTGCCATCAGCTCCTGTCGTAGATCTCCATTGGGAACATAAATGCGATCACCACATCGCAATGTCCCATCAGTGTGGATCCTTAATCCTGTCTGCTCTCCTGTTTCAGTCCTCGCCTTCAGCCGTTGAAATCTAGCATCGTTAGGCAATGCTGCCTTGATGCGCTCCACTAATGATGATTGTACTTGAAGGTTGGCTAATACGCCATCTGCTCCCGTCAATACTACCTCAATACCAAGCTGCTCCAAGTCTCTAATCAATTCCTTCTGTGTGGTCAAAAAGTGAGCCATGGGCTTACGGCTCAATGCGTCTGCCACGACATTAGCCTTGCCCGGATGATAATGTAGCTCAATCTCATAATCCTTCATCAACTCCAACCAACGTCGCTGTCGCATATTCAACTCCTTTTGTGTGAACACGTACTTGAGGCTCTTATGATCAGTGTAGATATCAACCTTCTCGCCATACAAGTAGTGTCTCCATAGCTTCAAAGCAAAGATAACCGCTGCGAGCTCTAGATCGTGGGTTGGATAATTCTTCTCATGCACTCTCAACTGTCGCGATGCATATGCCACTACACGACCATGCTGCATCAATACACATCCTAATCCCTTCCCGGATGCGTCGCTGTAGATCACAAATCCTCCTGGACCCGATGGTAGTGTCAAGATCGGTGCTGTGGTCAACCGCTTCTTCAACTCGTCAAAAGCGGCTTGACACTCTTCTGTCCATATAAACTCCTGATCCTTGCAAGTCAATCGAGTCATAGGCCCCGCTATTCGAGAGAAATCTTCTACGAACCGTCGGTAGTAACCCGCAAGTCCGAGGAAACTTCTCACTTCTGAAGCTGTGGTGGGAGCGGCCCATGATTTGACTGCTCCAATCTTCTCTGGGTCTACCGATATACCATCGCCCGTAACAATATGACCAAGGAATGATACTTCCTTGAGAAGAAAGTCACACTTGCTAAGCTTCGCGAAAAGTCGCTCATTCCTCAATGTCCCCAAAACGATCCGTAGATGCTGCTCATGCTCCTCTTGACTCTTGGAGTAAATCAAGATATCGTCTATAAAGACTACTACGAATTTGTCCAAGTATTGGTGGAAGATCTTGTTCATTAAATTCATGAAGACCGCGGGTGCATTGGTCAAACCGAAGGGCATGACCAAGAACTCGTAGTGTCCATACCTCGATCGAAAATCCGTCTTGGCAATATCTTCCTTCCGCACCTTCAATTGGTGATAGCTCGATCGTAAGTCAATCTTGGAGAATACTTTTGCTCCACTCAGTTGATCGAATAGATCGTCTATACGCGGCAAGGGATACTTGTTCTTCACCGTCACTGCATTCAACGCTCTGTAGTCAATGCACATGCGCACTGTCCCGTCTTTCTTAGGCACAAAAAGAACGGGTGCTCCCCATGGTGACGCACTAGCACGAATAAATCCCTTTTCTAACAAGTCATCAATCTGCGTCTTCATCTCAACCAACTCCTTGGGTGCCAGACGATATACTCGAGATGAAATAGGCTCCGCTCCGGGAATAAGCTCAATAGAAAACTCAATATCACGGTCGGGTGGTAGTCCAGGCAAATCCTCGGGGAATACATCCTCGAACTCGGTAATAATAGGGTGCTGAGGGCGTCCTGCATCATCATATGAGTCCCCGCTGTGGGTGCATCACAACTATCTCCGTCTTCTTTGGTGAACTCAAACTCCGCCGCATTCGGTGGTCTAAAGATAATACTGCTCCTATGGCAGTCTATAAGAGCGAAATGCTGGCTCAACCAGTCCATTCCAAGAACCACATCGAATGTCGGCATAGGGAATACAAGAAGTCGTGACATCATCTCCCTGCCATTTATCACTACAGGACAAAGTCTACAAATACCACTAACAGGTACAACTCCTCCTCCAGTGAGGATTCTAACATTCTTAGCTAAGGGTGTGATGGGAATGCTGTGTCTAGTGGCAAAACTAGTGGCTATGAATGAATGAGTGGCTCCAGTATCAAATAATGTAATAGCAGGAAAAGATGCAACTAGAACCATACCTGCTATGACCTCCGCCTCTGTCTATATCCTCAACAGCAAGTGAGAATGCCTGCCCATAGTTCTGTCCCGGGCCCTGAGCTCTGGCCTTGTTATACTGTGTGCCTTGGGGAGGCAATGGTGGACGGGGTGCTCCTGCTATAGGCCGTGGTGCTGGGAGAGGTGGAGCTGTGGGCCTCGGATTTTGCCGAGCTTGTACTATTGCATGTTGCTCCGGACAATCTTTGAGCATGTGCTGATTAGATCCACATCTCAAGCATAATCCAAGGCGAGTCCTGCAGTCATTCTGGATATGTCCTTGTTTACCGCAGTAATGGCAAACAGGCTTCTGATAAGGTGTGGGCCTCTGCTGGAACTGTCCTGTGGTCCTCCTGATAGGTCCACTCTGAGTGGCTCGGGCTGGTGTAACTGCTGGTGTATGGCGCCTCGATGTCTGCTGCTGTTCCTTGCGAAGAATCTCCTGAGCACGAGCTTCTTCTAAGACAGCTGAATGGGAGACACGAGACTGAGTAGTCGTATAAGACTTGAGCTCTGGTGCAAGCCCCTGGTGAAATCTCCTCGCCTTCTCTAACTCGGTCGGAATCAATCCCGCACCAAATCGACTCAGGCGATTGAACTCCGAGTCATACTCATCAACTGACATGTTCCCTTGCTTCAGATGGAGGAACTGGTCGTAGAGACCATCTCGAACATGAATAGGGAAGAATCTCTCATAAAATGCATCATAGAACTGCTTCCAAGTGATCCCAGTGCCTAATCGTCTCTCTTCCGCCTTCCACCAGTGGTGAGCATTGTCTTCTAACAGTAAGTCCACTGCTGTCATCCAATGTCGAGCTGGCAACTGGGATGCCTTCAGTAGCTTCTCGGTGCTAATAAGCCACTGTGACACCTCTAATGGCTTCTCCGTCCCTCTAAAGGCCTTGGGGTTCATATCTGTGAAATCTTTGATAGCGCCTTCGTAGGGTTGCGGAGCTGGTGCCGGTACTGGTGCTGGAGGTGGTGGTGGAGGTCTGGCCATAGCTGCCATCATCGTCTGTCTCATCAGCTCAGTCTGGCCACTGAGCCTGCATCATGGCATACATAAACTGAGTAGTAGGGCTCCCATCAGTCGGTGGAGGAGGCATCTGAGGTCCCGACTGTGGAGGAAACTGCTGAGGGAATGGTGGTGGTGGAGGCAGTGGTACATTCCCTCCCGGTGGCATGGTAGTAGTCTGTCCAGCCTGGCTGCCTATGGGTGCTGCGACCTCTGGGTACTCCGTCGTAGTAGGCTGTGTCAGTCCTGGCTGGTAAGGTGTCGCTGGAGTCATGGGAGGATTCTGTCCCTCCGGAGTAATCTCCTCACCAGATGTGAGGGCCAAGGCAGAAGTGCGTCCGCTTCGTAGATTCATACTGTAGGCACGAGGAAGATAAGTTGATATTAGGAAAGATTAGATATGAAGTAAATCGAATAATCAAGGAAGTTTCAAAAAAAGATTGGAAGTCAAGGGATAGTAGTAGTTCTGGATGAGATATTCCTATTCCTATATGCAGGCTTGTTGGGCACAGTCATGTAACCCAACAATATTAAATCTGACCTGCATGGGCCACCACAAAAACATGTAACGCCCCAGTCCCAAAATACGTAGGACTAGGTACGTATCCATGCCAGCTGCACATATACGAAGAATACTCTAATATCTAGAATCCTCGCATATGCACATAAGCTGTAAATAAATAATCACAGGCCAAAAATAACTATCTAATCTCATCACAGCTCAACACAAAAGATAATGAAGTCCAAATAAATAATAAGAGTATCAAAAGATAGCCGGGTGAACAAACTCACTCCAAACAGCTATGAAAAATAGTCTCACAAGATCGGAGTCCGACCTCCGCAAAATAGAAAGAAAAGAGATGTAAAATAATGTCTACAACTGTCTCAGATAAGAAAATAGACTAGGAATCAGTAGTGACTGCCTCGTCATCAATGTAAGATAGCTCCAATGCCGCTCCGTACTCCTGTGGAAAATCCTCTAAACCTGGAGAGATAACCAGGTCCTCAGGGGACATAGCAAGATACAAGAAAACACCATGCCATATAAACTGTGATAATATTAAGAGAAAAAGAGATGCATGCAATAGGGTTCCTGACCATTCTACTGTGAACATGCAGTTGAGATACAATCCTTCGACGCATGAGCCCTGGCTGAAAATAGGATCGGCATAGTTCCCATAGAGGGTACCAGGGGCCTACGTCCATAACGCTCGGGAAGCGTCAGAGGGCGCCATGTGCAAGGGGCTACGTCCATAACGCTCTGGATAACGTCAGAGGGCACCTGGAACCTGCGTCTCCGGCGGAGCGCACAGGCAATCATGGAAGTGTAAAGAAGCCCATACATCAGGTATTGTTCTCCCCATCCAATGCCTAGTATCATCATCTCCATGACTGATATGAACCTCTAACACTGCCAAGTCTTCTATTATGCAATTCTATTGGCAGTTACTCATATCCGTCGCACGCTCCATACGTACCGGTGGCCAGCCGACTACGCGGAAACGTGTCCTATATGTGACTCACATCACGTGATACAACAAGTGTCAAGGCCGTATGAGATATGCCAATACCTCAACATCAGTGGGTGGTCAATAAACTAGGTCAATGCAAGAGAAAAATAAAGCAAGAAAAACGACCGATAGAGTCGCTTGCACCCAAGTGTGACTTGGACGCACAGTTAAAATATCACGAAATAATACAGAAATAATAACTGAAAATAAGAATATAATAATCACAGAGTAGGGTGGCAAGGTATCTTGCCTGGTGGTACAAAGTGGCAAGTCCAAAAGTAGCAAGTGTCCGCACCAAAAACTCACAAATCACAGATGACTCCCAACTCTGAAACAAACATCAAAAATGGTCTCGGTGAAGAAGATATTCCTAGGAAACGCCTGTCCAAAAGTCAAATTCTGGAACAGGGGCAAAATCGTAATTTCGGGTCAAAACGATGTCCGCCGTTGGACCCGCTTTGCACCGAAACGCGTGCCGAAGTCTACGGTCTCTAAAGTCGTCAAACTACATGTCTACGGTTTCAGTTTGAGGAAAGGAACTCAACGGTATGTCCAGTTTTGGATTCCGAGGAGCCGTGTACAAAATCGCCCGTTTGAGTGGGTTGCGGGCCTGCCAAAAGGGGTCCCGATTCGACCTTCTCAGAATCAAACCAAACTTGGCATGCAGGACCAAAATTTCGATCCGGACCTGTTGGCGCAAGTTTCATCTCGATTTGACGACTGTACACAAAGTTATGGACAAGTTTGCAAAACGCCGATACGGGGGTATTTCGACGGATACACGTTGATTTCGTCGCACACACGCGACGAAACTGAGTTTCGTCAGTTCCCACATATCCGCAACGTCTATACGTCTTTCGATGCATATAATGTGCGACCACGTCGTCCGGTTTGTCGGGACGACGTCGTATCGGACAGAAAGTCAAAAATTTATTATTTTAGAAAACAGTTTTTGACACAAGTTTAACATGGAATTAATACACACACGTAAATCGAAATACAAATCTACCAGTTACGTTACCATCGTGGTTAGGTTGTCTTCAAACGTGTTCAATTAGTTTTTACGAAAGGCTAATGAACAGCGAAAAGTGGCCGACAAGTTGGCGTTTCAAAACAGTTTTCAGGATTTAGAAAAGTGGATTTTTCTCCAACTTCGTCTCGATTTTTCGAGCAATCCTTTGGGTTTCCCAGGATTCTGTCAGAAGGGGTTTGAAGGGGGTCATGTCTACTATACACAGCATTCGATAGATCGAATTTTCGTTGAATAGATACAAAGAAACTTAAGTCGAAAGATGGGTACCTCGCTGTTTTTCGAAACAGAGTATCCTCTGTTTTCCGTCGATTCCGAGCGATCCCGACGTCGTCGACGGCAAGTAGACGTCCGACTACGTGCGCGGGGGTGTGCGGAGGATGGTTGGGCGGCTTGGGGTCGAAGAGTTTTTGGATGAGAGAGGGGTTAGGGTTTCAGTTTGCGTGGGTTTTATATATATGTTGTCGACTTCTATTCCTATAAGTATTAGAATTAGGGGGGGGCTCGGGTTTCGTATGTTGCGGCTACTGCTGCTGGGTTTTACTCCATGGTGGGGTCGGGCTATGTGTGGGGTCTCGGGCTAATGAGGGATAGCAGCACAAGTGTGCCGCTCTCCTGTTCCGAGTGGAACACCCATATGGGGGCTCGATTTTGTTCGGACATTAGCAGCAAGAGCTGCTAACAATTCACTTGGGGGGGGTCGGGCCCACCCCTACCTGCAGCTGTTGCTGCATGGGGTTCGGCCCCCCCTCCAATAACAATTGTTTTTTTTTTTTTACAAAACAATCATTAACTAAAGTTATATAATATATGTATTCACAAATAAATTTATAAAAAATTCATAATTAAATATCAAAAATATTTGTAATAATTGTAGGATATTTTTAGTAGTAAAAAATATAATCAAGCACACAAACATATATATCATACACACCTATAAATTCGTACAATTACCAAATAAATTCAATTAAATAGAGAAAAATAATTTTTCAAGCATTAAAATAATTAGAAAATATTGGGGTTTTACATGGGTGACTATTTTGATTAGTCTTGTGCTTTGTGTGTGTCCTATATGATTGGGTTTGAGGTTGAGCAACCTGTTTTTCCAATCTAATCTCTAATTTCTTTGAGGCAGCATGCAGTTCATTACACTTAGCATTTAAACCATCAATTTTAGTAATAGAGATCTTGTGTCTTTTCTTTTCTTCAGCAAGCTCAGTGTTGAGTGCTGTGATCTCACGTGTTTGCTTTTCAATACGTGCTTCGGCATCATATAGGCTTAACTTTAGCTTAGACACCTCATTAGTGATTTCCGTGGGTGGAGTGTCTCTAACATTATCAAGCAAAGAAGAGAGTTTTTGAATCTCGCCTTCATAGCTTTTGATCTTCTCCTTGACGTGCTTATATTTACTAATGGTGGTCATTTAGTAAATCATTAAACGCATCACCAAGTTCATTAAAAGTGAAATCATCGAGAGTTTCTCTAGTTACCTTATCAGATGTTGCCATTAGGCATACATTGGCGGTGTCGTGAGGGAAGTCCTTTTCTTCTTCAGAATTACTTGCTTCACTTTCATGCCAAATGCTAGTGTTGGCATATTTTCTTGAGGAAGACTTCTTGTAGGGATTCTCATATCGGTTGCTTTTCTTTGCGAATGGACAGTCTTTTCGGACGTGTCCAGTCTTCTTGCAGCCGTAGCATGTTGGCTCTTCCTCGTCATGTTCTTGTTGTTCCTTCTTTCTTCGATTGAAACGAAGGAACTTTTTGAAGTTGCGGACAAGGAGAGCTTGATCATCACCTTTCGAATTGTCGTCATCAGTCTCTTCAGGATCAACCCTGCGACGATGAGCTTTAAGGGCAATCTCTTTTGCCTTTGGAGCAGGCTCTTCGAAGTCTTTGAGGTCAAGCTCGTGGGTCATCAACTTTTCCATCAAAGTCTCCATAGACATTGTGGTGAGATCATTACCTTCTATGATAGCTGTTACCTTAGGGTTCCAAATCTTTGGTAGCCCTCTAAGTAACTTGCGGATCTTCTCGTGATTTGTATATTGTTTGTCGAGGGATGACAAGGGGTTGATGACGTCGAGGAATCTTGTAAACATTTGTGTGATCGTCTCATTAGGCTTCATCTTGAAGCTTCATATTCTTGAGTGAGACGACTGATTTCGACTCCTTGACTTGGGTGGTTCCTTCATGCGTCACTTCTAGAAGTCTCCATACTTCATAAGAGGTGGTGCATGTCGAGACCCTGTTAAACTCATTCATGTCTATTGTACAAAATAAAGCATTAATAGCTCTAGCGTCCAGACTCGCTTGTTTCTTTTCCTCGTCAGAATATTTGTCATGGGGTTTCTCGACGAGATCACCATTGATAACTATCCTGGCTGGCTTTTTGTAACCATCGGTAACAATGGTCCACATGTCGAAGTCTAGAGACTTGAGATAAAAACTCATCCATATTTTCCAATAGGTGTAGTTTGCTCCATCAAATAGGGGTGGCCTATGAGTGGACTGCCCTTCACCGTGATTGAAAAACATAGATTGTGTGGTTGCCATGGATCAGCTCTAGGATGTTAGTCCTTGTTGAGAGAACAGAGCTCTGATACCAATTAAAGTATAGGTAGGCAACTCTAGAGGGAGGTGAATAGAGTTTATAACAAAAAAAGATCAATTTAAAAACTTAAACTCTCTTCACCAACTAAATAATTAGAGTAAAAAAATACAAAAATAATGAGTAGAGAGCAAGCACAAACACAACAAGATTTTTAACCTGGTTTTCCTCGTGGAGGACTAGTCCAGGCCTGAGAACTCTAGCTCAGGATTAAAATCCACTATTTGTGAAATAGGGTTACAACCACGTGCCTTTTCACAGAAGACCACGCCAAACTTCTTTCAATGATTGCTTTGGCAAAACTTGGACTTTTCCAAGTGACTTACAACTTCTTGCACTTCAAACTTCTAGCTGGATCGTACCGAGCAACTGGGACGGTTGGGAAGTTTGAATGCTAAGTGGATGGAAAGGTAAGGCTCTTTAATATGTAGGCTAAGTAAGATAAGAAGAAGAGAAGATTGAATGGTTTGAAATGAGAGAAACCAAGGCCTATTTATAGGGTTCGAGATAGGCAGAATTCGGCCAAAATTCTGTATGTAGAATTCAAAGTTTTGGCCGTTGGACAACTAGCAGTGATCAAGACCTAAAAATCAGTATCCTGTAATTTAGGGGGCAGAGTTCGGCCCGAACTCTGTGTGGAGGCAGAGTTCGGCCCGAACTCTGTCTCCTATGGACAGAATGTTCTAAGTGGGCTTTTGGATGAATGGGCTGATTGGGATATTGGCTAAGTAAACCTATAAAGCTATGTCTATCCCAAAGTTGCTCAGTATGACCCAACGTACATCATCCTATACTCAAAAATAGTAAAAAGTACAGACTCCAGTATACATAAAATAGTAAATCTTCAAGCAGCTGTAGTCTTGAACCAATGAGCGGAGTTGATTGATTTCGAGCTTGATGTGTCAAATTGGACTATGACAAATATTGTTTTGTTAATTTTCAAGATTAGGTTGACTGTGATCCGGTTTGGGTCAACAGAGGTTGAGGTTGAGGTTGAGGAGGTCCGACCTCTCCCTCTTTACGCCTCCAATTGAAGATCTAGCCGTCTCTACGACCGGCTCGGACCTTGTAACTCCGGTCGACCTCTGTTCCAGAACTCCCTCAACCGGTGTTGTCTGTCAACGTTGTAGCACCAGATCCCGCATTCTGGAGTCGTCCGGATCTGGGCCATCACCAGATCTGAACCCAACGCCAACAAATCGGTGCCGCATGTGTGCCATAGCCGTCGGGATCAAGTTGGCAGGTCTCCGTCGAGCAATCACTCGGCTGTAAACTATTATGAGAGGAGGGATCTGAAGAGAGAGAGAGAGACATTGGACGATCTAGAGACTGTAGAAATAGAGGTGGGAGGATTTTTTCCGAAGCATCGGCTGTAAAGAAAGGAGGAGGAGAAGGAATTGGGTTTATTATTATATATGAAGGAAGGGCTAGAAATGTAATTATACATTTCGGTTATCGGTTCGGGTCGGTAACCGAAACCCAAATCCGATTACCGAACCAAAAAACCGATATGTGCTTTAGTCAAACCCGAAATCCGACCCGAAATATTCAAAACCGATTCGATTTGTTAAATCGGGTCGGTTCGATTGCAAAACCGACGTCTGCTCACCCCTATTTGGATATCTTCATTTATACTAATATTCACTACGAAAGAAAAATACTATCATAGATACGCCGAAATAAATGTGGATAAGTTTGAAGATTTTTCATGTACCGTCCGTTTACCTAGCATACTTAATGAAACTAAGATTTATTGCCATTTATCAAGTATACTTAACGAAACTAAGATTTCTAGCCCTTTTTGCCTCGCATCTAGTTGAGGCCCTTAAGATTGGAACCACAAGAATTCTGACTGTTTATTTAGTCTTAATAAATAAGCTAATTTGTACGTAGCTATAATATCCTGAACTATCTCCGATTTGCAACTTGTTGTCATAAATTGTTTCAATAGGCAAGTTCATACATGAACTTTTAAGTTTTGCAGTTAATATACTTCGTTAGACTATCATTCAACTTAATGATAATATACACATCACATGACTCTTGTGGACATTTTTTTCCCTTCAATTAAAAAGAAATTTCTACATTATCCCTTCTTCCTTATACTTAACCCTGGTCCTAAATCTATATCTAGTCAAATTGAGGATGGAGATATTTGAAGGGTGTAATCCAAGGGAGAAAGGTTGTCTTGGGGGGTCATCAAGGGGGATTGACACATTAGGGTTTTCTAGACATTGAAAAATACGAGGAAGTGGGTCAATAAGGGTAAGGGTGGGAGGAGGTGGTCGGTCTGGAGGGGGTCAACCGAAAAGGGCTGTCGGAACCTCCAAAAGGAGAGTCGAAGAGGTTTGTTTGTCTAGTATTATATGTATTGTCCCACTCCTAGCGGATCACTATGTAAGTCTTGTGGCTTGATTAACTCGATCGGAACCGAGTATTGGGAAAACTTATCGTCGGCATCAAATCGATCATGGACAAATACATAAGAACATTTCCAACTAATGGATCGGTTTATCTTAAAATGAGTCCAAGAGTTTTCTCTGGATGTTTTGCTGATTTTGGTGCCTTGTTCTGATGGATGCTTTTATGAATGGTTTTCGATGATTTGATTCTTGCTTGTTTTCATCGATTTTTATTGCATTCATTCTTGAGAATTCTAAGATAAAGGAATATAATGAGATAGAGTATTAACCAAACTTTTGGTGTATCGTAGGCGGACGCATGACGGAAGGCTAATCGCACAAGTATTCTCCTTCTTCTCGACAATTCTCTAATTTGTGAGTGTAGATTCTCTGTGGTGGTTTGTCCCTTCTTTGATACTTCTTCATGCCAACTAAATGAATTCTCTTATTGTCTTGCTACATCCGTTGATCGATAACATGATGCTAATGCCATAAGTCAATACCACTAAGAAGCTAGTAAAATGAACATTAAAATGAATTGATTATGCTGTTAACACCAATGAATGAATGAAACGCTATGTGACCCTATGAGAATGGAAATGATGCTTGTCCCTATGAACATTGAAATACTGCGATAAATGTTAGTATGAAATGAATGCTTAAGATGATGAATATAAAATATTGGAAAATGAACATGTTGTTTGTTTACTTTTAATATTACTATGCATTGTATGCTTATCGAGTCGGACACGCATTCGCATGGTCATGGACAACTTGTGCACAAGGTCTGAGATATATTTTTTTGAACGGTACCTGGGATGCTGGGGACCGATTTGGCCTAGGAGGAAATATTGGCGTGCATTGGGAGCACGGGTATTGCGAGGCATTCTTAGAGACTAGCTACCTACTTTGAATTCATCACATTACCTTGAATTCCTATATAGAAAACGTCCGTATGGTATAACAACGTCAGTGGCCATGTAGTCAGGATACATGCTAATGATTATCTTATGCAGGGACGGTAAGCATCATAGCATGTATCTTATGCAGGTATGCTTGATCGACAGGGGATAAATTATTACATATTCTATATGTTTCATTGCTCCTGAGTTGAATGATTATAATCTCTAAATGTTGCTAGTCCCTAATATTTGATCTCATGATTTAAAATACTTGTCATAATTAAAAATATTGGTTTAGCTAAGTGGGCCAAAGAGGCTCACTAGTACATTTTCAAATGTATTGACCCCTCCTCCATAGGTACTGGAGAAGGTACGGACGCACGCGAGAGATAAGGCTTTTTGAGTTGCTGCTATTTTCAAGTTACTTTCAAATAAAGATGCACAAAGTATTGTGGAATTTTCAAGATTGTTGCTTGGATTTTCAAATGTAATAAAGGGACATAATGTATGGAATGAGAAGTTATTTCATGGCAGCCTATCAGTTGTTTTCTTTTCATGAATCAATGTAAGCCGGAACGGCATTTCAAAGAGTATCGAGAAAAGTTGTATCTTGCTGTAATTATCAATAAAATCAATTATTTCTTCCTATACTTCCTACTCAATGTTTCTGCAATGTGGCTTTATTTTCAAATGTTTCAAAATGACACAAATGTGCACGTTCTTGTCTTGTACAAGTGTAACACCAGACTTGTACGACATCATGTCCAGCGAGGACGATCGATTTAGTATAGTCAAAGCGAGGACGAACGATTTACGGAATCGGGACATGACATTAGAAAATTTAGGATTATGGTGCTTGAGGAAGAAGACAATGATATAATGGTAATTATATTTATTCTTTAACACCATAGGACAGTAAGGTCCAAAAACTTTAAAGTTCATGGTATTTAAATGTCAATTTTAAAGTTTAGAGTATCAAGTTGTCAATTGTGATACTTTAGGGTATCAAGATACAATTCGGAAGTAGTTCAAGATATTTAGTTGCAAATTAAGGTTAACCTGCATCATGTTCAATTCTATAGTATTAATTTAGTGAGTATTCATTCAGAATTTTGTCAATAGTAAGGCTTGCTAAATGCTTCCTGGAAAATGAGGGTTTGAATACGTAAACATCTCCATATGGAGGTAAGGTTGTATACATCTCGACCATCTTCAGATTCTGAATAAGAGGGAGGCTTGTGGCACTTGGACTCCCTTTTTTTAATTTGTCAATAGCAAGACCTTTAATGTGCATTATGAATCGATTTGATGAAGCACCATTCACCGTGCGACCATTGCATTGAAATAAATATGCATATAATTTAGAAAATAAAAAGTCAGCAAGTTTCCATTGAATATGTTATTCTCGGGCTGATCAAAGATGGTTAAAACAGATGCAACAGAGCATCTACGATGATATAAAAAAACCAAATAGCCAGATTACAATAGAAGGAGGGAAATCGGACAGAGAAGATCTCTGTTCTTTCTTGCAAACGGTGTTGCAATTGGACAGAACGTTACAATAATCTAGAAAAAGATCAGAAGAAGAACAGTTGCTGGGGTGTTGTCACTTCTCGTTCCCAGAATACGTATTTTTTAATGCATATCTACTATAGGATGTATTTATTTTATATTCGTCATGTACTGCTCTGTATTTAAATTCTTTAAATTTATGTTAATTAATTCCCTACAATTTATTTCTGTATTTGACTTTCTGCTCTTATACCATGCTTTAGCTTTGCTTTAGGATCGGTTTAGATTGGCTTATTCTTGTGGTTCATCATGAACCAACCAAACCCCCACCTACCACCACCCCTTCCATTTAAAGCCCATCCCCTTTCTCTCTCTTGATTACTTCACCATTACTCTTCTTCTTCTTCCTCATAACTCTCCCACCAACCTAGGAGAGCTAGGCAAGTGCCAACTTGCTTCTTGATGGATCCCCATTATTATTGTTCCATCATCTTCCTTATTTGATTTTGAGTCTCTTAGTACTTAACATTTTCACTTTCCATGGCTTATTTGGTAGATCTAAGTTTATTGCATTTTCGGATTTTTTAGGTTTTGATCTAGCAAACTTAGTTATCTTCAAGTTTTGATGGTTCCATATTGTAGAGAATTTCGTTCTGCCCCATTTTGACTTATGAAAGTTCAGATTTGGGCTTAGAATGAAGGATTTATGGAGTTTAGAAGCAATGGCTTTCAATGGTTCTTCCTCTCGGACAAGTGGAGAAGAAGAACAGTCCCCTGGCCGCATGGGCATTCTAGCCGCATGGGCATGGACATCCCAGCCGCATGGGCTTAGTCAGCCGCATGAGTTCTTAGCTAGCCGCATATGCATTCGGTCCCGCAGCCGCATGGCCCTGCATGACTTCTCAGCCGCATATAGGATTGTACTTATTCAGCCGTATAAATTAGTTTTCCTTAGCCGCATATAGGTTTGTCCCATGTTCAGCCACATGGGCGCATGTCATTTCGAGCTGCATGGGCGCATGTTATTTCGAGCCGTAGGGCGTATATCATTTCGAGCCGCAGGGGCGCATGTCCTTTTGAGCCGCATAGGGTTTGCTATCCTCCCAGTCGCATGGAATTTTCTTTGGCCGCATGGTCGCATGTTAGCCGTAGCCGCATGAGACTGATTCAAATCCCGGCCGCTTAGGCGCATGTTATCCTAGCTGCATAGGCGCGTGTTATCCTAGCTGCATAGGCGCGTGTGGTCCTAGCCGCATAGGCGCATGTGTCCCGGCCGCATGAATTTAAGCTTCCTTAGCCGCATGATTTCCTGGTCGCATGAACGCTGATTCTAAAGCCTTTTGGCTGATCCTTGTTCCAAATTGACATTGATTGACATTGATTGACATTGATTGACCTTGATTAATTACCTTGGCTTTTATTAACATTAATTATTGTCTTGACATTATAATATGAGAGTTGGTTATCTCGATAATTATTGATCATGTATTCCTAGTTGGAACTAAGAGGCTGGCTAGTCGTCTTATTGGATTGAATGAATGAGACACGTTCATATTATGAACTATTATAATCGACTGGCTGGTCCCAAAACATTGGCATACAGATACATGTAGGCTTCAGTTATTTATTTATCTAACTATTACGAAAGCAGCATGTGTACTTTATGGTCAAGGCGTGATTATTTCGTGGTTAGTTTTGATTGTTACATTACGCTATGTAAGACCTACAACCTAACCGCACTGGTATTGTTGTAGAAATACATACCGTATCCCGTACGAAAGTACTCATTTGAATGACCATGATCCACGGCATGGGATTTCGCTTAACATAGAGGCTATTAAGTTAAATAAAATAATGATTTCATGGAGAGAACGGATTCCCGAGTTCTTACATGGCAGCCCTCTTGGGACTAGTAGTGCCCGACAGGCCGGCTGGTCCCCACAGATACTACAAACCTGCCACACGGCCATGGAGCGGTATCTGGTTATATTATTTATTGTATATTGTATATTGATGGACATCCTGCAGGGACTCGTCTAATTCATGATTGGCGCAATTGATTGACTGGGTAAACTAGCCTTGCTTGCACATAGTAAGAACTGAGGAATCCTTTATTGCATAATTTCAGGATAACTTGGAACTCACAGTAGCAAGCCGTAGTAGTTGCATGGCCGTTTAAATTGATTTGTTTGTGTACTGTACCTACTCTGTTACCTAACTGAGATGATCAGAATGTCAGGGCATGACGGGCCTACTTCTGTCCTTGTTTGGTTGGGAGGTTGGTTCGAAGTGTCATGATGTTATGTGAATCCCAGTAGCAAACAGAGAGATTATTATATTCTCTTATTTGCTGGTTTCATCCTTCATATCGTGCTTCCTAGCGGTACTTGCTATTAGAGGTCTAACCTCTCTGGTTTTGCATGGCCAGATTTAGAGCCGGTTCCCGAGGATCCAGCTTACTTCTACCTCCAAGATGGTCAATACTAGAGGAATGATCGCAGGAGGACTAGAGTGGGTTCTTTATTTCACCGCTCGTTTTGTATTTACTTTATACCTTGCCGTTTGGCATCGACATGTTAGTCGAATTATCTTGTACTTATTTTTACATAATTGTAATTAAGTCAGACTGCAGCTGATAACAATTGTGTACACTTTGCTACATCATCTGGCTATATTTGTAAAGCCAGATATCAAGAACATTTTGACTGAGCGTTTGGGACGCCTTACTGCTTTATTTTACATGTTCTCTATTTCTGTTTCTTATTTGAATGATTGAGACAATAGATGTGAAATGACCATATGAGACTTTAATGTAGTAGCACCCCTTTCTTTTAGACAGCATTGATCGTATTATACGGTATTCATCTACCCGTAATACGTAGCTGGCTGAGTCAATCCCCCGCTCTCCAGTATTCTGTTCTGGGGCATGACAAGATTTTAGTGGTGGCCCATACAGGTCAAAATTTTAGACTTGTGGGGTGTTTTGATTTATAGGATGTCTCAATCACACTTGTTTCCCCTTGATCTCCTGATTCGTTATTCTCGATCCTAGCTTGACATTCCGGTATCCTTTGACTTCATTGATTTCCCATGTCCGATCATTTGATTGTTCTCTTGTCTCTTTCTTAGGGGTACTTCGTCCGCATCTGTCAGGACTGGACAACAACAACAAGAGCAACATGGAAAACCTGACCATGTTGGTTAGCAACAAGGGCCGGTAAACTCAAGAGACTATCCAAGAAGAAGTAATAGTGGAAGCAGCAGCTGGATCACAGTATCCGGAGGTTCCACCACCACCAACAGTTCCACCTACCTCTGTGGAAATGGACACACCGGCTCTTCTGGAGATCATGAGAGGGATGATGGCTACTCAGCAACATCAGTGTTAGCCCAGCAGCGCATGCACGCTCAGTTGCAAGAGCAGAACGATTACTCAACCAAGGATTGCAGACGGCTTTGGAAAGAGGGGCGAGGACAGATTCAGGAGCGTCGGCCCGGTTTTGTAAGTTCAACCCCCGTCGTTTCGAAGGAACGGAGGATGCCATCTCAGCAGATACATGGCTTAAGGATATTGAGGCTATTCTGACAGCAGCTAAGGTGCCGACAGAAGAACGTGTGGATCAAGTGAAGTTGTTACTTCAGGATCTCGCACGTGATTGGTGGGAATCAGAGGAAGTAGGCATCAGACGTCCTATTACTTGGGACGATTTTACAGCAAGATTCAAAACGAAGTACTATGGAGTTGTGGCAAAGTTTGAGCTACAACAGAAGTTTATCAACCTCAAGCAGGCCGGCAAGACTGTAGATGCTTATGCAGCGGAGTTCTGCAGATTGAGTAGGTTCGCCCCAGAGATGGTAGCAACGGAGAGCCAGACGGCCATGAGATTCCAACAAGGGTTTCATCTAGAGCTCTTGCAATTGATAGAGGGGCACAATTATCAGACTTTTGACGAAGTATTGACGGCAACCCGAAGGCACGAGATCACTATTCAGAGGCTTGCGAGAGGACTGGAGGTCAGAAGAGATCCCACAGTCAGATTGAAGGAGGACGGGGAGCAGCGCCCCGAACAACAGTACCATCCCTTGGCATTCGCATTCACGATGTGGCAATGCGAGGGCCAGCACCACCACCCAGGCAGCAGCAGCAACAGAAGAAGAATCAGCAACCCCTAGCGGGCTGCACTTATTATGGGAAGATGGGGCACACTAGAGATGTATGTCGGGCATTGAACGGACTGTGTTTGATATGTGGGAATCCAGATCATCGGGTTACCACATGTCCCATGAATTCGAGGTCAGGAAGACCAGTGCAGCAGTTTCCTGCTCTGTCAGCACCAGGGGCAGGACAGTATCGAGGACCCGCAGTGGCAGTGAGACCATTGGCCCAGCGTCCGTTAATGCCACAGGCTCAGATGTTTCGGCAGCAGGGACCACCGATGCAGCAACACCAGCATAGACCACCCCAGCATCATCAAGGCAGGGCCAGCAGCAGCACCAGGCTAGGCCGCAACATGGGAACCAACAAGGAGGTCGAGGGCAGGCATTCACTCTGTCCTTGGAGGAGGCATTAGCATCGGAAGATGTTGTGGCAGGTAACATTCTCGTCGCCTCATATCCGCAGTAGCATTGTTTGATTCAGGAGCATCACACTCATTTATATCTGTACAATTTACGACACGGCTAGGAATGGAGTTCGAGGCATTGCCAGGGAGGTTGAATATACTCACTGGCAATGGGATCGTAGGAGTTAGTAGAGTTATTCTAGCGTGTAGCATTGTAGTTTGCGGGCATTCCTTACCCGCCCGGTTGATAGAATTTCCTGTTGGAAATTTCGACGTTATCTTAGGCATAGACTGGCTGAAAGACAGTCATGCGACAATAGATTATCGTAGAGGGAGTGTATCTTTTGATATCCCGGGCATGAAGCGATTCACCTTAGTCAGATCAGAGGCAACTCAGCAAGAGCGGGGTAGTAACGGCAATGGAAGAAGTTCAAGTTCCGAAGGTAGTTGATGAATTTTTAGATGTATTTCCCGAAGAACTTCCAGGGCTACCACCAGTTAGAGATATTGAGTTCAGTATAGAATTGGCACCTGGAACTAACCCGATATCAGATCGAGTTTATAGAATGGCGGATTTGGAGCAGGCCAAGGTATATCAGCACATAGAAGAATTGAAGGAGAAGGAGTTCATCCAAGCTAGCATATCACCATGGGCAGCACCACCAGTAGTACTTGTAGGAAGAAGAAGGATGGGTCATCCCGATTGTGCATCGATTACATGAAGCTTAACGCGGCAACAGTGAAGAACAAGTACCCACTACCCAGGATCGATGACTTATTTGATCAGTTGAGCAAAGCTAGAGTTTTTTCCAAGATAGATCTTCGTTCAGGGTACCATCAAGTGAGGGTTCGGAAGGAGGATATTACCAAGACAGCATTCAGGTCGAAGTATGGGCATTATGAATTCTTAGTAATGCCGTTTGGTTTGACCAATGCTCCATCATATTTATGGATTTGATAAACCGCATCTTTATGCCATACTTAGATCAGTTTGTCGTTATATTTTGACGACATTCTTGTATATTCTGCCAGTAAAGAGGAGCATGAAGACCACCTCAGGAAAGTGTTACAGGTTCTGAGAGAAAACCGTTGTATGCCAAGCTCAGCAAGTGTGAGTTTGGTCGGATCATATTTCAATTTTGGGTCATATCATATCAGAGCTGGAGTAGCAGTAGATCCCAAGAAGGTAGAAGCAGTAGAGAGTTGGCCAGTAC
>JANAVB010016435.1:0-27338 GCA_029216955.1 Iris pallida
ATCATGGTCCTTCCTTATTGTTCCCCATGTCGTTTCTTCAGCGACATTGTTCCTAGTCCTACCGATCAGCAAGGCAGAGCACCTCCAGTAGACCAGCAGCAACCTGGAGACCAAGCCCAGCACTCTAGAGCGGCCTTCCGAGTCATGCATTCCGTGGATCCAGAGGCCCCAGTTCAGCCAGTCCAGCGTACAGAGCCTGACAATAGAACCCTGGTGGGTCTCATCCGAGAATTGCTTGCATCTCAAGATCATCGTGGCGATACCCTGCACCAGACAGTACAAGATGCCATGGGCAGAGTTGGTTACCAAGGGGACAACGCGGCCAACAGCTTCAAGCGTCTGAACCCTCCTTTCTTTGACGGCACTGAAGATGCTATTGGTGCTGATGCATGGCTTCAGGACCTAGAGGTTATCCTGGAAGCAGCTAGGATTCCTGAGGATGAGAAGGTGGCCGTTGTGCGCCTACAGTTATGGACTTAGCCTGCAGCTAGTGGGCGATGCTAGCAGTTGGATTACCGACGCCCGTCTCATGGGCGGTATTTAGCAACAAGTTCCAGATCAAGTACTTCGACGCAGTAGCTCGGTATGATCTGCAAATGAGATTTACCAATCTTAAGCAGATGGGCAGGACGGTCGACGGTTATACGGCCGATTTTTCAAGACTTAGTCGGTTTGCTCCCAACTTGGTGGCAACCGAATTAGATCGAGCCCAGCGATTCCAGTAGGGGTTCACCTAGAGATCATTATTTCAGTGGAGCAGTTTGAGCACCAGACGTTTGATGCCATCTTGCGAGCGGCAAAGAGGCAAGAGTATACCTCACAGAGGATCGTAGACAGGACCGGAAATGAGAAGAGGTCCCATGGGCAGATGAGTCTGTCCTCAGCACCAGCTCCGGCAGCTAGGGCTTTGACTATTGGAATTTCCCGAAGGGCGGATTTGATTTCGTCGGTTCAGCACTCGACACCGATGTCCCCTCAGCTACAGAAGCAGAAGCAGAAGCAGTCCTTCGCAATGGGCTGCACTCATTGTGGGAAGCCACGGTATGTAGCATCAGAGTGTCGCATATAGAAGCATGAAAAAAGAGGGATATTGCTTTTAATCCTACATTGGAATGGAGAAGAAGAGGTCTCATTCCACTCTATACATAGAGTCCTCTTGCCTCCTTTGAAAAGGGCACCAAAAATAAATAAAGAAAAGGGAGCCCGTTATCCAGGGTGCCCTTTCGAGCCACAAAAGTTGCAGCAGTTCTTCTCTTCTTGGTTGGTTGCAAGTTCTTCACTCGCTGTCAAGGCGAGAAAAAGTTGGATTCTGAGTACTATGCACCTTCGTGGGATGGTACGAAGAACTCTAAGGCGGCACGAGCTATGCTCCATCAACGTGCTATGCTAGCAGCGAAACCAGAAATATGGGTTGAAAGTCATACGCACAGTTGATGGTAAGCTGTACAGGATTGACTCAGGTGCTTTGGCACCCGGAATGGGTCAACTCTCAAAGTCCTCCTTCTACTTGGGTGCATTTCATGCGCTGGAACCAAGTCAGGGGACAAATCTTGCAGTGTCAAACCCATGCGCCCACGTGGGCAGTGCACATAAAGTGGGTTCCACTCGCATATGTGCTGCTCTCCTACTTATGATCTGGGCGCATTTCAGGCGCTGGAACTAGATCATGGGGCACATCACTCATACACTCACCCTGACGCCTGGATTTGTCATGCGCCTGAAGAGGGTACGAGTGTCACTCGTACACTCATCCTGACGCTTGGCTTTGCCATACGACTGAAGGGGGTACGAGTGTCAACATCTCCTCACATGATTTACGTAATGTGATCACTCACAGACGTAGATCGGGAGAGACGACCATCATGCACAACTCGTCCCTCACGGGACATACATGTGCTACGGTCGCCATCAACTGCTGCTGCCGCAAGACAGTGGCTCCACCACCAAGGCAGTCTGTGTTCCAGCAGTTACAACTTGCTGTGCCTGTCCGACATTATCTCAGAAACATGATGCCAATTGAAGACTTTGTAACAACCTACTCTCAACTAGGCCCATCACTCAGATGTCTCAGCTAGCCGTGTCGTCTCAGCTAGCCGCGTTGTCTCAGCTCGGCGTATTACTCTTCAAGCGCATCACTCCGCCCCGTCAGAGTGAATCACTTCCTCGTCAATACACAGACGCATCTGCCAGCATGGGGCTCTTCCATCATAATGAGGCTTAGGCACATCAAACCCAAACCATGTATTCAACTTGGCACTCGATATCGTCTCGTAGAAGAATACTACCAGCAAGCGGCTCGAACATAAACTGCTATGTCCATTCCAACTCGACGAATCTCAGTCTTCTGAAGGAGTTCACCGTCAAAGCTTCTTCGAACAAGGAGAACCATCACCCACAGTACAACGTCTTGCCAAGGATGAGAATCAGTCGAATCCATCTTCGTCGAGAAGTCAAGGGAGAGACAACAAAACTCTCTCAAACTGTTGCTATTTATAGGCCAGGGCAAATCAAACCCATGCGCCAAGTGGCAACCTTCCCGAAGTTAGTGCAATGAACTTGTATTTATGATGATGAATTTGCACCTTCGAACTCAGCTAAGTCAGAGAGCCATCAATGCCCCGAAGAACTCAACCGACAGACCAATAAGGATGTACCATGCAGCAGATGGGCCTGTCAGCATCCCACACACTATACAGATGTGCCCATCATCACCAAGCGCTCCGTATGGATGTGCCCAACAAAGCACAGATCCATGCATCCTGGTGAACACGGACCTGTGCGCCTAGTGGGGTACAATCGATGCACCCACTTTGGCTTGTCATTTACCAAGCAATTAATGCTAACATGACAGAGTTGGAAGCACGTCCCCCGAGGACTGAACAGTTGACAGCTTTTTGCAGAAAACGAAGACATCAGCACATCACTTCGTTTGTTCGATCGAGCTGCCTTGTCACATGGCCACCCAAATCACTGCATGCGCCACCACAGCCATGTGCCCAAATCTTGTGTGCGTCCCAAAGTGCTGCGCTTGGACTCGCTCCTCATCCCTAAGGACAATATCTAAATTCCTCTCCATACGCCCGATCCTAGGCGCATCCTGTCAGATCACTCTCCATCAAATCCGAGATCTTTGAGCTACGGACATACACCACGTGTCCTTTGACTCAGTTCAGTCCAAGAAGGGGTGCTAACCATCCAAGATCTCAGCAATCGAAAGATCCTCTCTACTGCCACGTGCCAGACACAAATGCAGTATGAAGGATTCAACCCACAAATCATGGCGCATCATCCATGCGCCCTCCTCCCACAGCTCTAGCCACGTGGCGTTCCCACGTACAGACGCATCCTACATATGTGCGCATGAGCAGCCTAACCTGCTGCTTATAAATAGAGGGATCATTTCTTTCTTTCGGACACACACAGACAGAGACAGACATAACGAGATCATCAGAGTTACAGAGACGTACGTCTACTCACAGGGATTGGAAGAGACACTCAACGTCTTCTTCCCCTCCGCAAGCTCCGGCATCCAGAGCAACCCAGATAAAAACAAGTGTACTCTAGGACTACATCTAAGTCCTACATTGTAACACTGTTCTGTTTGTAATTGAAATTCCAACTCAAAGATTTTAATGGCAAACAAGCTGACGACTCTGCTGGGGACCTCTTTCTCCTCCACTGAGAAAGTTGTGTCGCAATCTAATGACGCGAAGGTGGGCTCCTCCCACAAGACATAGTCGTACGTCTCAATCAACAGGCATATGAAGAGTTCATCTCTAAAGGCAGCGCAAGTCCTTCGAAGCGGCTGCCGAAGCCGAAGAAGACTCGCCAAGCCTGGGTGCGCAAGGTGGAGACCCCTGGCACCATCATGAAGGAGATGTGTAACCCCAGTCCCAAAATACGTAGAACTAGGAACGTAGACATGCCAGCCGTATAGTATATACGTAAACTGTAAAATACAGTAGAACCATGACTAATCTCATCCACACAAATAAATGAATGAAAGATATCATATAATGATAATGAATTGTCTTGATACAATAGTTGGGCGGAGATAAATCTACTACCAACAAGTAAGGAAAAATATATGGAAAATGAAATGAGTTCGGCGGGCGAAGTGAAGATGATCAAAGTGCAATCATCCTCGAAGAAATAGTGACGATCATGGCCATGGCTAGAATACCTGTGAAAGACAAGAGCACACACCTGGCAAGATAACCAGGTCCTCAGAGAGACGTAACAAGATACAATAAACTTGCCATAAATACAGAATAAAAATATGCCACAAACAAAAGTTAGTGACAAGACTATAATTAGATAATCTAACCATACTAAAGTGATCATGCAGTTGAGAAACAATCCTTCGACGCATGAGCCCTGGCTGTAAATGGGATCGGCATAGTCCCCATATAGGGCACCATGGGCCTACGTCCGTAACGTTTGAAGATCGTCAGAGGGCATCATGTGCAAGGGGCTACGTCCATAATGCTCTGGAAAACGTCAGAGGGCACCTGGAGCCTGCGTCTCCGACGGAGCGCACAGGTAAGCAAGGAAGTGCAAAGAAGCCTATACGTTAGGTATTGTTCTCTCCACCCAATGTACCTGTCAAGTCGCATCCACGACCATGTACCTCTAATAACTGCTAAGTCTCATAACACGCCTCTATTAGCAGTTAGCCCTAACGCATGCGCATGGGGGATCAACCCACACGCAAGGACCTCTACATGCTACTTATCTCACACATCCTTGTGGTACAAATGTGTCAAGGTATATGCGATACGCTACAGACGGTAGTCCCTTAACTCTAGGTTCATGTGCAACCAAAGGATAGTAACAAAGTAAACTAATAATCACTGAGCATGTAGTAAATCAAGAACTGTAGTAACTGGAATAATGAACAGTGATATATAAATAAATGCAGATTGAATGTAAACAGTATAATGGCAAGGTATCTTGCCTGGTGTGTCGTATTATGTGGTATGATATTCTGTCATGTCCCAATAGTCCAATAGCCACGATCGAGACGCAGGGGTCCGAGTTCGGAAATGAAGTAAGGATAGGGTTAGTCATGATCAGCTAAGACAGTGGACGAGAATTTGTGGAAATAAATATATGTACTAATTTTTGAAAGCTACCTTCCTAATAAATTTACGTAAAATATCTTATATTTATAATTTTGGAAAAATACCTTTTTATTAGCCAAATACATGTCCATATAAATACTTGAAGAACCTAAAATAATTTTAGGCTACAATCATTCTAAGTTCGTAAAGATTTTTGTAGAAATATATATTTTATTAATTAGATGAATATTTAAAAAATACCATAAAATATTTTATAATCAAGTAGATACACTTTAAGGGTCAAGATATTTAAAATTGAGAGATATTTATGATATATTCAAAACTGCATTTTACTAATCACGATATTCTTTAGAAAAATAATAGAAATAATTTAGGTAAAACCTATTCACCATATTCTATGAATATATAATATATTTTAGAAACTAAAATTTACAATTTAAATTTTTTGATATTGGTAAAAATATTTCAACAGTGTTAAAGTAATCCTAACTAATAATAATAATAATACTGATAACAATAACAATAATATAATAATAATATAATAATAATAATAATAATAATATAATAATAATATATAATATGAATAATAAATTAATAAATAATAACAGTAATAATAATATAATAATAATATAATAATAATAATAATAATAATAATAATAAAATAATAATAATAATAATAATAATAATAATAATCAGGTTAAGTTACTACAAACCCTCCCTCAAAGTTTGATAAGAAACCATGTGAGCTATATGCTTTCTCCCACCCCAAATGGGAACTCAGAGGAGAGAGAGGAAGGGGGAGGTCAGAGGAGAGAGGGTCGGGAGAAAATCGGAGAGGAGAAGGAAGAGAGGAGGGACGGGGAGCTCACCGGAGGCGGACGTGGGCGTGGTGCTCAGGCGCCGGCAACGCGGTGGCGGCGGCGCGGGGTACTCGCGCAAGCGGCCGGCTAAGGCAGAGGACGGCGACGGCTCCGGTCGCGGTTTGGCGGGAGAAGAGCGGGGAAGTGGTTTGTCGGCGAGGAAGGTAGAGTCCCGCGGAGGAGGAGGCGGCCGGGCTCTCGGCGACACAGCCGGGGGCGGCTGCGCGATGCCCGGCTGGAGGAGCTGCCTCCGGCATGCGGTCGCCCGAAGACGACGCGACTGGTCTTCGCGACGCTGTATGCGCGCTGATCTGCACACACGTGCTGGCACCGCGTTGGGCGAGGCAGCGGGTCGCGGTAAGGCGTTGGTGGTGGCTTGATCGGAACCACGATGGTCGGCTGATCTGGGAGGAGGAGCTCGGCTGGGGGCTTTCACCGGCGACGGTCGTGTCCTGCGGCGCGAGGGGTCGCCGAGGCGGAGAGATGGTGGTGCGATGGCGGGTCCGCATCTCCGGCGTGGTGCCGGATGGGCACGAAGAACTGGGTTAGTCGGCGGAGAACGCGGCGACGCGGATCATGTGAGGTTTTATTTTTCTTCCCTGTTGTTCTCTGGTTGTTTGGGGTCGGGTGGATGGCGGTGATGGTCGGGAGTTCGTGGTAGAGAAGGTGTTTGGTGGTGGCTGCGGCCGGGGTTGGCCGCGACGGTGGTGTGGGAGATGTTGGGATTAGGTGGCCGGGAGCAGATGGTGATCGGGGTGGTGATGGTTACGGTGGACAGGGGTTTCAGGGAAGTGTTCGTAAATGGTGGTGTGGATCCGGTATGGCATAATTTGGCCGAGACACAAGGCTGGTGGTCATATGGTGAAAGGGAGGCACTGCAGCCAGAAGGGTAGGGTTAGGATTAGGGTTTGATAGGAATTGGCCATGTTGGGTGTGTCCGACATGGTGAATGTGACGAGAAGATGCGTCCGGAATTGTCGGGCGTGGAAGTGATGATGTATTTGTAATGGTGGGGATATAGTAGATGGGTGGCACAGGCACGATGCACAATATGTGGATATTAGAAATTTATGGACGAGTACCTCTCCTTATATAGGAGGTGGAAATTCCCAGTTGGATAAGGATTGAGATTATTTAAATAACCTCATAGGTAATTCAACTATTAATTTAAATCAATCCAATAATTTCAAATCCAATTCTTAAATCAATTTAAATATAATTAAATCCCATCCTTTAGTTTAAAATCAAATAAGATAATCAACTTTCAAATATAGATATTAATTTAACTATTTAAATAAATCCATAAAATCAAATCAAGATTTAAATTGTCACAATAATTTCAAAATATGTTTTCCAAAATATTAATAAAATAATTTCAAAAATTACATTATTATTTAAAAAAAACTAATAAATAATTATGAAATATATATGTATGCACAAATAATATTTACATAAATATACTTTTCTAGTATACCATATAAGAATATTATTATTATTATAACTGTATAAATGAAAGGCTTTTCATAAATAAAATCATAAACTTGGAAGTTTTGGTACGATAGCTAAAAATAATTATTATATATATTTTGAAACTATAAAAATAGAAAAAATGTTTTTCTAAAAATATGTACGCTCGCACATATTCGCACTCGTCGAGCAGTTTACGAAAAATGAAATTTTGCGGACGACGTACAATGCACTACGCGACGCGCAATAAATAAAAAATAATCAATACCAAATTTATATAAAAAATAGTAGAAATTTAGGGGTTTTACATCCTACCCAACTTAAAAAAATTCCGTCCACGAAATTAAGAATTAGTAGGTGGGTGAAAACACAAAGGGGTAGCGATGATGAAAAATTAATTCACAATGTTTAACCAAAAGATGCATTAGGAAATCGTGATTTCAGTAATGGCGAGGATAATCATGGGTTAGCGCAAGAAGAGAAAAAAGAGAGTAAGGGTTAAGGTTAAAACAAGATAACATGCAATAAAGAATATTATGGTAACAAGAGAAAATAAATTAGAGACCTTAAAGACCTGGTTCCTTGAGAGTAGGTTGCGGGCACGATTAAGAGAGCGATTAGGTTTACGCCTAAATTAGAAGGTCATGATAGGGCCGGAAAGAAGGACAAGTAGTTTAAGATGAAGATATAGCAGCATCGAGTGATAATGGTCATAATCGATAGGTAGGCTAACGCTTTCGTCCTTCTAAAATAGGTGTAGGCGAAAGCAATAAGGAGTTCAAAGACGATATTATCGAATACGAATACGGGATTCAAAGACGACCAAATAATTTCAAGGGAATTGTCAAAGGCAGTCGTGGATGAGACTCTAGAGGACAAGTTTAGCTACGTCCCTATCCACGTAGAATGATAGATAAAAGCGAATCAAAGTGCACTAGGTTGATCAGACCATCATGCACCGGCTCTGATTAGACAGTATGTTAGTGGAGGCCTCCAATAATAGACTGTCCTTGATCAAGCTCGATAAAAGGATAAACTTGTAAAACTGAGCTAAACTAGCGGCATAAGTCAAGCTAGTTTAAAAAATAAGCATGCGAAAGGATAATGCAAGAAATACAAATAGTCTAAGTATCCAAGACTTGCCCGGCGTTTGTGCCTATAAGGCGTCTTACTATCTTCTTGGTTAAGGTCAAAGTAAATGTTAGGTTGTGAGGCATCTATCCCACTTAAAAAGTTAAACTTGTAGTGTGATGGGACAGGAGGTCAAGCAATTGAGATAAAGCACCAAATTAACCGTTTAAGGTATTAAGTAGGTCACAATCATATATATGGTCGAAAGAATTGAGTCCAGATTCGGTCTCTAACTGAAGTTGGAAAGGACAATGGGATTATGGTATGGTTTATAGCTAGCCATTTTGATTTAAAAGTTGTATCACAAAAATAAAGTACAAGGGGACGTGTTTTAGTGGCACGTGATGTACCTACATGATGGTGTGCTCGTCTAGGTCTTACATATGAAATTTGTTGGAAGAAAAAGTCTATTGTTGTGCTCCAAATATCAAAGTCATGATAGGGAACCCCAAAAGATCAAAATAGAAAGTGGGTTCTCATGTTGTACTAATTAATGCACAAAATGATACAGTTAAAGCACGAAATAAAGAAAATTAGGAAACCTCGTAGATCAAGTTAAAATAAGTTATTGACACCGTTTCTAGAGAGAAAATAGTCGTATGGTGTCACGCCCCAGAACCAGAATACTGGAGAGCGGGGGAATGACTCAGCCAGCTACGTATTACGGGTAGAAGAATACCGTATAATATGATCAATGCTGTCTACAAGACGGGGGTGCATACTACATGAAAGTCTCCCTATGGTCACTTCACATCTATTGTCTCAATCATTCGAACAAGAAACAGAAATAGAGAACATGTAAGATGAAGCAGTAAGGCGTCCCAAACGCTTAATCAAAATGTTCTTGATATCTGGCTTTACAAAACATAGCCAGATGATGTAGTATAATATACACAATTGTTTATCAGCTGCAGCCTGACTTTAGTTACAATTATGTAAAAGTAAGTACAAGACAATCCGACTAACATGTCGGTGCCAAACGGCAGAGTTTTAAGTAAATAACAAAACGAGCGGGGAAGTAAGAAACCCACTCGAGTCCTCCTGCGATTATCCCTCTAGTGTTGACCATCTTGGAGGTAGAAGTAAGTTGGATCCTCGGGAACCGGCTCTAAATCTGCCCATGCAAAACCAGAGAGGTTAGACCTCTAATAGCAAGTACTGCAAGGAAGCACGATATGAGGAGTAAACCAGTAATAGGAAACATAATAAATAGATCTCTGCTGGCTACTGGGATTCACATCACATCACGATACTTCGAACCAACCTCCCAACCAAACAAGGACAGAAGTTGACTCGTCATGTCCTGATATTTCGATCATCTTAGTTAGTCATCAGAGTAGAGACAGTACACAAACAAATCAATTTAAATGGCCATGCAACAACTACGGCTTGCTACTGTGAGTTCCAAGTTATCCTGGAATTATGTAATAGGGATTCCTCAGTTCTTACTATGTGCAAGCAAGGCTAGTTTACCCAGTCAATCAATTGCGCCAATCATGAATTAGACGAGTCCCAGCGGGACGCCCATCATCAATATACAATATACAATGACTAATATAACCAGATATCGCTCCCTGCCCGTGTGGCAGATTTGAAGTATCTGTGGGGACCAGCCGACCCGTCGGGCACTTAATAGTCCCAAGAGGGCTGCCATGTAAGAACTCGAGAATCCATTCTCTCCATGCAATCATTATTTTATTTAACTTAATAGTCTCTATGTTGAGTGAAATCCCATGCCGTGGATCATGGTCATTCAGAATGAGTACTTGTGTACGGGGTACGATATGCACAACTCTACAACGATACCCGTGCGGTTAGGTTGTAGGTCTTACATAGCGTAATGCAACAATCAAAACTAACCACGAAATAATCATGCCTTGACCATAAAGTGCACATGCTGCTGTTTGTAGAAAATAAATTGAAGCCTGCATGTGTCTGTATGTCAATATTCGGGATCAGCCAGTCGATTGCAATAGTTTATAGTTAATATGAACGTGTCTCATTCATTCAATTCAATAAGACGACTAGCCAGTCTCTTAGTTCCAACTAGGAACACATGATCAATTATTAAATTAAGATGACAATCCTTGTTTATTAATGTCAAGACAATAATTAATGTTAAACGCCAAGTCAATCAATCAATGGTAATATATGCCAATCAATGTCAATTAATGCCAAAATAACAATTTATGTTTAATTAATGCCACTCGGGACAGAAACAGTCAAAAGGGCATTATGGGCAGCCATAGGCAGATGCCTATTTATGCGGCTAGGTAAGTCGAGCTCCATCTATGCGGTCTGAAAATAACAATTCATATGGGGCTCCAAAGAACATGCCTATGCGGCTGGATGCAAATAAGCTTTATGCGGCTAAAATACAATAGGAGTTCATGCGGCTGCGGATGACTGGCCTCATGCGGCTCGGGTTCCAAATTCATGCGGCTGCAAGTAACGCGCGCCCATGCGGCTGAGGAATATCTCATGCGGTTGAATAGGTGCGAGCCTATATGCGGCTGAATGGTGGAGAAGAGTTATGGAGGAAGAAGAAGTGTAAGAAGAGTAATGGTGAAGTAATGAAGAGAGAAAGGGTGGGCTTTAAATGGAAGGGGTGGTGATAGGTGGGGGTTTATTTCGGTTCATGATGAACCAGCATACTTAATCCAATCCAAGCCGAACCCAAAGTATAGCTAAAGCAGAGTATAAAAGCAGGAAATAAAATACAGAAATAAAATTGCAGAAAATTAATTAACATAAAATTAAAGGGGTTTAATTACAGAGCAATACATGATAAATATTAAAAAATATTAAAGCAGTACATATATTAAAAATACGTATTCTGGGAACGGGATGTGACACATGGATAAGGGTATGGTAACGGGAATGATTCTAATCATTTTTATGTTTAAAATAATTAGATGGTCACGATAAAAGATCTAGATTTGAGGGATGGTAGAGTGGGTCAAGATAAAGATATAGTTATACAGTTTGGCCGAAGACTAACTATACTTGTGTATATGTCATATCATAATCATAGGTGGTATGGCAACCTATTGTGGACTACTTGTATCCCATTAGGGAGACCTTGCTCGTTTCTTGGTCCTTCACCAATATAATCTAATCTAAAGATTTTTAAGTTACTCAAAAGTTTCTCAATAAAATTCTCAAGATACTTCACCAAAATTTTTAATTATCTTAGGCTGCCAAGTTCAATCAAAATTTAAATCTCTAATTAATCTTTGTATATCGCAATTTGAACATACCTTTTTTTTACCAAAATTTAAATATCCATAATCAAAGCTTTAAATACGAAATCTAAATAACTTTATAAATCATAGATCATATAACGTAATTTAATTTGAAAACATTTTACCAAAATTTACCAATCGTCCTCAAAGTTTTGTCACTCGTAAATTATACTTCAACATCTAAGAATTTAAGATAATTTTCAAATCAATTTTACATCCTTCCAAAAATGTATAGCTATAACTCAATAATCATACATGCTCAAATGCAAATCAAATCAATTTATTTTCTCGATCTAGCTATCCTCTGGTGTATACCACCTTGTAATTGCAAATTAAAATTCCTACTATCCTTTGAAGGCGGTAATATGCTAGTACCCAACTTGGAATTAACTAATCCTTAAAATCATACTTTTAGGAAAATGTCTTTATAACTCAAATAGAACCTCAATGCATATTAATTGTCATTGTAACCTTCCTAGCCATGTGTTTGACCTAAGAGCATATGATAGTGTAGTCATCTTCCTTACTGTCACTAAGCACGAAAGATAAGTATTTACGGCAGAAAGAGTTCAAGCAGGATGCAAATCAAGGATGGTAACGAGAGTTCAAAACTTGAAACAAGAAAGGAGGTCAAACTTGTGGATGAGATTCCTAGACACTAATCCTATATTGCAGGCTCACATCGGTACAATTACGTAACCGAAGTGACAAGCTCGACCTGCATGGGCCACCACAAAAACATGTAACATCCCAGTCCCAAAATACGTAGGACTGGGAACGTAGACATGCCAGCCGTATAGTATATATACGTAAGCTGTAAAATGCAGTAGAACTATGACTAATCTCATCCACACAAAATAAATGAATAAAAGATATCATATAATGATAATGAATTGTCTAATATAATATGTTGGGCGAAGACAAATCCACTACCAACAAGTAAGGAAAAATACATGGAAAATGAAATGAGTTCGGCGGGCGAAGCGAAGATGATCAAAGTTAAATCATCCTCGAAAAAATAGTGACGATCATGGCCACGGCTAGAATACATGTGAAAGACACGAGCACACATCTGGCGAGATAACCAGGTCCTCAGAGGGACATAACAAGATACAATAAACATGCCATATAAATACTGAATATAAAATATGTCACAAACAAAAGTAAGTGACAAGACTACAATAAGGTAATCTAACCATACTAAAGTGATCATGCAGTTGAGAAACAAACTTTCGACGCATAAGCCCTGGCTGTAAATGGAATCGGCATAGTCCCCATATAGGGCACCAGGGGCCTACGTCCGTAACGTCCGAAGATCGTCAGAGGACATCATGTGCAAGGGGCTATGTCCATAACGCTCTGGAAAACGTCAGAGGGCACCTGGAGCCTGCATCTCCGACGGAGCACACAGGTAAGCAGGGAAGTGCAAAGAAGCCCATACGTCAGGTATTGTTCTCCCCACCCAATGTACCTGTCAAGTCACATCCACGACCATGTACCTCTACTAACTGCTAAGTCTCCTAACACGCCTCTATTAGCAGTTAGCCCTAACGCATGCGTATGGGGGATCAACCCACACGCAAGAGCCTCTACATGCTACTCATCTCACACATCCTCGTGGTACAACTGTGTCAAGGTATATGCGATACGCTACAGACGGTAGTCCCTTAACTCTAGGTTCATGTGCAACCAAAGGATAGTAACAAAGTAAACTAATAATCACTGAGCATGTAGTAAATCAAGAACTGTAATAACTGGAAATGATAAACAGTGATATATAAATAAATGGAGACTGAATATAAACAGTATAATGGCAAGGTATCTTGCCTGGTGTGTCGTCTTGTGTGGTGCGATGTTCTGTCATGTTCCAATAGTCCAACAGCCACGATCGAGGTGTAGGGGTCCGAATTTGGGAAGGAAGTAAGGTTAAGGTTAGTCATGATCAGCTAAGATAGTGGACGAGAATTTATGGAAATAAATATATGTACTAATTTTTGAAAACTACCTTCCTAATAAATTTACGTAAAAATGTCTTATATTTATAATTTTGGAAAAATACCTTTTTATTAGCCAAATACATGTCCATATAAATACTTGAAGAACCGAAAATAATTTTAGGCTACAATCATTCTAAGTTCGTAAAGATTTTTGTAGAAATCTATATTTATTAATTAGATGAATATTTGAAAAATACCATAAAATATTGTATAATCAAGTAGATATACTTTAAGGGTCAAGATATTTAAAATCGAGAGATATTTATGATATATTCAAAACTATATTTTACTAATCACGATATTCTTTAGAAAAATAATAGAAATAATTTAGGTAAAACCTATTCACCATATTCTATGAATATATAATAATATTTTAGAAACTAAAATTTGTAATTTAAATTTTTCGATATTGGTAAAAATATTTCAACAGTGTTAAAGTAATCCTAATTAATATAATAATACTGATAAATATAATAATAATAATATAATAATAATAATAATAATATGAATAATAAATTAATAAATAATAACAGTAATAATATAATAATAATAATAATAATAATAATAATATAATATAATAATAATAATAATAATAATAATTAGGTTAAGTTACAGCAAACCCTCCCTCAAACTTTGACAAGAAACCATGGGAGCTATATGCTTTATCCCCACTCCCAAATGGGAAATCAGAGGAGAGAGAGAGAGGAAGGGGGAGGACAGAGAGAGAGAGGGTCAGGAGAAAATCGGAGAGGAGAAGGAAGAGAGGGGGACGGGGAGCTCACCGGAGGCGGACGTGGGCGCGGTGCTTAGGCGCCGGCAGCACGGTGGCGGCGGCGCGGGGTACTCGCGCACGTGGCCGGCTAAGGCGGAGGACGGCGACGGCTCCGGTCGCGGGTTGGCGGGAGGAGCGCGAGGAAGTGGTTTGCCGGAGTGGAAGGTGGAGTCCCGCGGAGGAGGAGGCGGCCGGGCTCTCGGCGACACAACCGGAGGCGGCTGCGCGATGCCCGGCTGGAGGAGCTGCCTCCAGCGTGCGGTCGCCGGAAGATGATACGATTGGTCTTTGCAACGCTGTATGCGCACTGATCTGCACACACAGTCCGGCGCCGTGTTGGGCGAGGCAGCGGGTCGCGGCAAGGCGTTGGTGGCGGCTTGATCGGAACCACGATTTTCGGCTGATCTGGGAGGAGGAGCTCGGTTGGGGGCCTTTACCGGCGACGGTCGCATCCTGCGGCGCGAGGAGTCGTCGAGGCGGAGAGATGGTGGTACGATGGCGGGTTCGCATCTCCGGCGTGGTGTCGGATGGGCGCGGAGAACTGGGCTAGTCGGCGGAGAACACGGCGACGCGGATCAGATGAGGTTTTATTTTCCTTCCCTGTTGTTTTCTGGTTGTTGTAGGGACGGGTGGATGGCGGTGATGGTCAGAAGTTCGTGGTAGGGAAGGTGTTGGTGGTGGCTGCGGCCGGGGTTGGCCGCAGCGGTGGTGTAGGAGATGTTGGGATCAGGTAGCCGAGAACAGATGGTGATCGGGGTGGTGATGGTTGCGGTGGACAGGGGTTTCAGGGAAGTGTTCGTAAATGGTGGTGTTGATCCGGTATGGCGTGGTTTGGCCGAGCCAGGAGGGTAGGGTTAGGATTAGGGTTTGATAGGAATTGGCCATGTCAGGTGTGTCCGACACGGTGAATGTGACGAGAAGATGTGTCGGAATTGTCGGGCACGAAAGTGATGATGTATTTGTAATGGTGGGGATATATTAGATGGGTGGCACAGACACGATGCACAATATATGGATGTTAAAAATTTATGGACGAGTACCTATCTTTATATAGGAGGTGAGAATTTCCAGTTGGATAAGGATTGAGATTATTTAAATAACCTCATAGGTAATTCATCTATTAATTTAAATCAATCCATAATTTCAAATCCAATTCTTAAATCAATTTAAATATAATTAAATCCCATCATTTATTTAAAATCAAAAAGATAATCAACTTTCAAATATAGATATTAATTTAACTATTTAAATAAATCCATAAAACTAAATCAAGATTTAAATTGTCACAATAATTTCAAAATATGTTTTCCAAAAAATATTAATAATAATATTCTAAAATTACATTATTATTTAAAAATAAACTAATAAATAATTACAAAATATATAGTATGCACAAATAATATTTACATAAATGTACTTTTCTAGTATACCATATAAGAATATTATTTATTATTATAACTGTATAAATGAAAGGCTTTTCGTAAATAAAATCATAAACTTGGAAGTTTTGGTATGATAGCTAAAAATATTATATATATTATTTTGAAACTAAAAATAGAAAAAATGTTTTTCTAAAAATATGTACGCTCGCACATATTCGCACTCGTCGAGCAGTTTACAAAAAATGAAATTTCGCGCACGACGTACAATGCACTACGCGACGCACAAATAAATAAAATAATCACTACCAAATTTATATAAAAAAATAGAAATTTAGGGGTTTTACAGGATGCGCCGATGCAGCCTACCCTTCTTACTGACGCCCTCAGCAGCCAGGATGTGCCCACGGGTGTAGCGCATCTCTCGAAAAAATGTGGTACTGACCACATTCCCCAACCATCTCCTTCTTAGTCAAGGAAGATTCGCCGACGGAGCAGAGGCACATCTAACGCCCTACACATGAACTCTGGTGCGCCGCAGAAGGCCTCTGTCTTTGACAGACTCACTCACTGTCATGGCGAGGATAATTTGGACTCTGAGTACTATACACTCCAACGGGCTGGTACGAAGAAGTCAAAGGTGGCACGGGCCATGCGCCTCAAATGTGCTATGCCAACAACAAACCATAAGCATGCGCTGACAATCATGTGCGCTGCTGATAATAAGCTGTACAAAGTTGACTCGGGTGCTTCTGTGCTAGAAACGAGCCGACCCTTAAAGTCCTTGTCTCACTTGGGCGCATCTGCTGCGTTCACAACCAAGTCGTACAAGGCAATTCTGTGGTCTTAAACCCCCGTGCCTACATTGGTTGTGCGTCTGAGGCTGGTTCAAGTCACTATAAATATGGTTCCCCTACTATTGATCTAGGCGCGCCTTATACGCTGGATCAGGGGGCACAACATTCACTTGATCACCCCGGCACTTGGCCTTGCCATGCGCCTGATGGGGGTGAAAAGGTGGGACTCTCCTCCAATGATTTGCGTAATGTGATCATTCGCAAATGCCGATCAGGAGAGCCGACCGATAAGCACAATGCGCCCCTCATAGGGCACACCTGTACTGTGGTCACCATCAACTGTTGTTGCAAGACAGCAGTCCCGCCACAAAGGCAGTCTGTGTTCGAGCGACTGCAATCGTCAACACCCCTCCGACGTCGCCTCGGGAAGAAGGTATCGATTGAAGAGGAGCCAAAATTAAAGATTGCTTCTTGCAACGTAGTCTCTAACTCCTCATCAATCCGAAAGACGACTAGCAACTCCTCGACCTCGTCCTCATCCAAGAGCCAGCCGAAGAAGACCAAGATGACTGTCCCGTCCTCAGGAGTGTTTGAAGGCACCTAGGCAAGAAAGAAGATTTCAGAAGAAGTAATAGCAGGGGGTAGTCAAGCCCTTGTTGATCTTCATCCCGAAGACAAAGATATCCTCCAGAACATAGCTGGGGGTAGCCAAGACGAAACTCCAGAAGAAGTGACTCTTCTACAAGGGAGCGAGGCTGAAAGCGAAGCTTCAACCGATCCATCCACTTCCAGTCACGTAGTGACAGTATACATGACGGGAGGTGGTGATACGGAGTCAGATGCTCCGCCAGCAGACCTCGTTCAGCGCATGGCTACTTTGGAGGGGGGGACTCAAAACCCTCTCTGCCTCCATACAAATACTGACTCAAGCAGTGTTCGAGATACGGTCAGCTATGGCCGGAGCACCTTCCACCAATCCTGACCCAGGAGCTAACGGGGAATCATGTGTGCCCCTTCAACGGCCATCCTTGAATACCGATTGCCGCGAAGTTCCTCGGGTATCGGAACCTTCGAATGTACAACTCCAGACTGTTCCACCTTCTCCGACTTGCTGCTCCACGGAAGACGTGGTTGAGATGATCCGGAACTTGCGTGAGCGCTTCGAGCCAAAGAACAGACATGAGGAGCGCCAGAAGATGGGGATCCCACAACCATACCCCTCGAATGGAACAAAGTGGTCTATCTTTCCAAGTATAAACCACAAACATTGACCTCATACGACGGAAAGGACTCTCCATGTCGTTATCTGACGCACTTCCAGTCCAAAACGGGACATCTCCCGAAGGAAGACGCGCTACTCACCAGCCTGTTTGTCGGGACATTGAAAGGAGTGGCTTACGACTGGTACTGCAGTCTGCCTGACAACTCCATATCCTCCTTTGATGACCTGACATGCCTCTTCCTCGATCGTTTCTACGACGGAGGGAAAGACATGACGATGGAGTCCCTTATAGAGGTTCGTCAGACAGAAAAAGAGACTGTTCGAGCATTCATCGAACGATTCCGACAAGCCTGCTTGAGACTGGCCCCGGGTAAGCCAAAACATGCACCTCTCCTCCTGCAGCATGAACATGCTGCTTGCGGTTAAACTCTGGCTCAACTCCACTCCCCCTTCCGACTGGAGCTCATTGATTATTGAGGCCGAAGCAGCTGAAAAGAAGGCATGCAATGCTCGCCTTCTGGGAGTCAGTTTCCCTGCCTTTGAAGATAAGGGAAAACGACCTGCTACCAGCAACCCTGGACGTGAGACGAAGGGGAAGCAGGCATTGACTGTCAATGCTTCTAAAAGCGCACAAGCACCTACTCAGAAGCCTCCACTTGCACCGAGGCCAAAGAAGGTATACACTTTCAATGATGAAGACACCTTGCAACTCTTCGAGATGTTGAAGCAGGGTGATAAGATTAAATTACCGGACCCGAAGCGTCCCGACGAGGTGGGGAGAGTTGACAATCCGAGGTACTGTCACTACCATCGGTTTGTCGGACATCCAACTCAGGACTGCTACGTCCTCAAGAATTATATCTAGCGCATGATCAATGTAAATGTCATCTCCGTCGATTACGAAGAGAAAATAGTCTCGGCCAATCTGGTGTCGCTCTAATTTGGCACCTTGCCGCCAACCATTGCACAAGATGGCGTCGTCCCCATCCCAAAGGCGACAACGGAGGTGGTCAACCTACCACCTACCCGTGACAACATGAGTGGACTCATACCACTCACCACATCTCGGGGAGAGATCTTATGGGTTCACCCAGACCTCGTCCCTGATGTTACTCAACCGGGGGTACCCTCTGCCTCCAAAACCAAAGGTAAGAAGACCAAGTCTTGTCGCATGGTCTCTTCCTCCACGGAAGAGGCACTTCCTGTACAAATGCGTTCGCAACAGAACGCCCAACCTTACGAAGCTGTCGTCGAGGTAGTACCTCCCTGTACCTCCCCTGCTGCCCAGGAAGGGGGTCCATCCAGACCTCCAGCAGCTAATATACAGAAGCACGTAAAGGACCGCTTTGACAAGCCTTTGCGAAGAGAAAATGCTTCGGGGCTAGCCAAGCCCCACAACTTTGACATACTGGCGCAACTTGTCGGTACTCCTGCCCGCTTATCTCTGTTCGAGCTTCTTCGTCTTTCTAAAGACACCCGCGAAGCTCTCTGTGAAGCCTTGAAGGATGCTGAGTCCTTCATCAGCCAGGTTAAGCAGCCCGAGGATATCCCAACAACATGTGTGTACTGCCATTGTACGGAGGAGGTCATCCCTAACATAACCTTCACCCAACAAGACATGCTGTTCAAGCACAACCAGCACAATAGGCCGCTGTATTACACAGGGTATGTGGGTTCCGTCAAGGTGAAGCAAATTCAGATCGATCCAGGGTCTTCCCTCAGCATCATCCCTAGGACTCTGCTTTCAACACTGGGGATCTCGATGCACCGTCTGGCGCCTTCTAACACTATAATCAACGGTTTTAATGCCAGCAGAAGTGAACTGCTGGGCAAAATCTGACTGAAATGTCATATCGGTAATCTCCGAACCGAAGTGACTTGCAATGTCATGGACGCCGACGTCAACTACAACTTCCTGCTAGGTCGCCCGTGGCTGCACGAGTACATGATGGTGCCGTCTACACTCCACCAATGCATGAAGTATGTGTCCACTAACGACATCATCCGAACAGAATTCGTGGACATTGACCCTTTCAATGGGGTCGAAGCCTACTTCACTGATACTAGCTTATATAAGTCACTCGATGAAGGGGAAGCCAATGATGCTGATGATGAAGCAGAAACGGCGACAGAGACGGACGTGGAGGCAAAAATGATTCCCGATGCTCCTTTAAAAATTTGATTCAAAGGAAAACTGCCTCAGACGCTGCCTCCCATGGCAATCAAGTTACCTGGAAAAGCACCGACTTCTCTAGGTAGAACACCCACCGAAGCTCCCTTGAAGATACGGCTCAAGGGAAGACCTCCTCAAATGTCGGCTCCCCTTGTAGCAAAACTACAGGGGAAGGCACCGGTCACCGAAGGCGCAGTTGAGGCACCTCTGAAGGTGCGTCTTAAAGGCAAGCCTCCGCAATCTTCAGCCTCACTCAAGCTGCAAGAGAAGGCCCACATAGCCCTCTCAGATCCCAAGGTCATGCCTGTGATGAGTTCTCCCGAACCAGCCCCAGTGCTCACGGATGAAGAGTTAGGAGAATACATATCTGCTGACATAGATGCACCTTCTCTTGACAATGTAATCCTACGAGACAAAATCTCGTATTTTATCAATAATAGAGTATCTTTCAATTATTCTAGTCTTCCACATTGGAATGCCATGTATACACTAGATAACGCTCTAGGATCGTTACAAACACAAATAACGACCGTCAATCATGTAAATTGAGTAGTCCCGTCCCAAGGAGTCTATTTTATAGTCCCACCGCGGAACCGGGACGAAGAACACATCATTTTCGACAAAGTCGAGCGTCATCAAGACCTTCTGCCACTCGAGCCAGAGTCGGATACCGGCAGAATACAAGTCTATCGGTATACGGACAAGGCAAAGTACCTCATCCAAAAGATGGGTTACGATCTGAAAAGCAACAAGGGCCTGAACTACGGCAAAGGTCGACGTCTTCCCGTCCGACTCCCAACACCCAAAGGAAAACCGCAGGACTACTATCATCGTACTCGACGGGGGGTGGGCTATGTCACGCCGCCGGCAACTCCAGAGAGTTCGGAAGCAGAAGAAGTGGAGCACTCTCATTCATCTGAAGCATCAACTTGGGATTCCGATACCAGTATCGGCTCAATCTTCAGGAAGGTGCTAGCATTCAACATGGCATCTGCACAATCTCAAGAGGATGAAGGCGATGACCAAACGCCAAAATTCTTTGTGGAAGAACCTTGATCTCAATGCCTAGGAGCGCAGTGGGAATCTCGTTTTAAATTACGCGAACCCCTACCAAAGATGAAGTCGAGCAGATCAACCTTGGGGACGAGTCTTCTTCCAAACCTATCTTCATCAGCAAGAGTCGAAAGGGAAGAGACCGGGAGTCTTTAGTCCAATTGGCCAAAGAATACATTGACGTCTTCGCCTGGAGCTATGAAGATATGTCGGGACTTGATCCCCAGATTGTGATGCATAGACTTAACATCTTACCTGATGCTAAGCCTATAAAGCAGCAACAACGACGTTTTCGTCATAATATTACGCTATCGATCAAGAAGTGGACAAACTCTTGAGTAGTGGGTTCATTCGTGAAGAGCAGCATCCGGATTGGATGGCCAATGTCGTCCCTGTCACCAAGAAGAATGGGAAGATACGAGTCTGCATCGACTTCAGTGTAATGCCCCAGTCCCAAAATACGTAGGACTAGGAACGTAGACATGCCAGCTGTATTCATACGAAGTACATAGGCCTCGTATGGACACATAAGCTGTAAAATGCAGTAGAACCATAACTAATCTCACCTACACAAAAATAAATGAATAAAAGATATCATATAATCAACTATGAAATTGTCATTTGGTACATTTAGTTGGACGGAGACAAATCCACTACCAACTATGAAAAGAAGTACATAACAAAAGAAAGAGTTTGACGGGCGAAGCGAAGACGATCAAAGTGCAATCATCCTCGAAGAAATAGAGACGATCATGGCCACGGCTAGAACACCTGCGAAAGACAAGAGCACACACCTGACGAGATAACCAGGTCCTTAGAGGGACATAACAAGACACATATATCATGCCATAATAAATGTGATAATATATAAAGTAAGAAATATGTATGCAATCAGGTGCCTAACCATTCTACAGTGACAATACAATAAGAACAAACCTTTGACGCATGGGCCGGGTCAAAATATATCAGGAATCAGGACCGTATCTCCCACTGGAGATAATCGGCAATCAGGACCGTACCTCCCACTGGAGATAACCGGCTATCAGGACCGTACCTCCTATTAGAGATAACCGGCAATCAGGACAGTACATATATGACCCATACATTAAGGAACTGTTCTTCCCACCCAATGCCTATTATGTTTTATCCACAACATAAAACCTCTATTAACCGCTAAGTCAAACTAAGCATGCAACCTCTTTTAGCGGTTATTCCTATCGTACGGCTTATACATACCGGTGGCCAGCCAGTCACACATGTCTGTGTTCTACATGCGACACACAACTTTGTGGTACAACGTGTCAAGGCCAATGAATGCAACACACAAATGGTGGTCCCTTAAATCTAAGTTTGAATTACATAATAATAATAAGTACGGAAAATATAACTACATCATAAAATATATCTAATCATGACGGTGTAGCACAGTTTATTTTGCAGAAAAATAATTAATGAATAAAAGCATGAATATGAGCTAAAGTAAAATAAACAGTTAATGGCAAAGTGTCTTGCCTGGTAGGACGCCTGGTATACTGCAATGATCAATGTGGCATGAACTGCGACTTCGGTGCAACTACTATGCAAGGTGACCTCGGGTGGTGGTACGGACAGTTCTATTGGGTCCATAAGGGTCAAATTTGTTAGGGTGGACATAAGGAAGTTCGAGGTTTGCAAGAAAATAGGAAATAATGATCGATCATGACCAAGGTTTTAATCGAAGGAAATTGGGTATAAATATTTATAAATATTTCTTGAAACTATTTATAGTATTTGAAAACTATTTTAAAATTACTTATAATATTATAAACTATATTTAGAATAATTTAGATATATACGTTTTGAAAATCAAATAAATCATATTAGGCAAAACTAATTTTTGTCAAAATACCCTTTTGGTCAAACTATATCTTTAGGTAACTATTTAAATATATAGAGAAATTATTTAGCGCTAAAAGTCATATTTAGTCAAAATAGAGTTTTATGTCAAAGACTAAATTTTAGAATGCCATAAAACAACATAGTAAATACTTAAGCTTTGAAATTAATTTTTGAAATTACCTATATAGTCAGGCATAATATATACCTTTGTTACCAATTAGTTTTAGAGACTAATAATATAAAATTTTCAAAGTAATAATTTAAATAATGATAATACTAAAAATAATATCAATACAATAATAACACTAATATACTTCTTATATATTATAAGATATACATACCCATAGTATTATGTACTAATATTTCTAAATAAATAACAACAATAAAAAAAATATAAAAATAAAAAAATAAAGAAAGAAAAATTTGGGAACAACACTCTGCTCGTTTATTAGAAGGGGAGGGGGGTGATAGAGAAGCATGGAGAGAGGGAAAAAACAACTGAGAGAAGAGATCGAGAGAGAGAGAGGCGACGAGAGAGAGGAGGAAGGGAGCAGAGGAAGAGAGGGGGTCGGCCTTGGCGGAGAGGGGCGGCGGAGAACGGGGAGCTGGAGATCTCGGGAAGCGGGCTTTTGCGAGGGTTTGGCGGCCATGATTGCTTCGGCGGTGGTGGACTGGACCCGCCGTCGACGTCGCGCCAGATCGGAGGCGATGGACGTTCGGTCTTGGGCGGCCCCAGGGAGACGCAGTGCCTACTGCACGGGAGGCGAGCCGGGCCGCGCGGCATGGCCGTACGAACGGAGTAGGGCGACGGGTCCGTTCGGACGCGGTGGAAGCTGCACTCCCTCCAGCGCTCGTTTATCGGCACTGTCGCGGCTTGGCGGCTGAGGTCAGGGCGGAGATCTAGTCGCTGGCAGGGACGACACCGGTGCTAGACGCCAGCGCGGGTGGAGAGGGGTTCCACCAGGACACTTGCATGCATGAGCGACGCAGGGACGACCAGAGCGCAGCGCCGGCTCGACGAGGGTAGTTTCGAGGGAGGCGCTCGGGAAGTCACAGCCACGGCGGACATGGAAAGTCAAGGGTCTCGGCGCTTTGGCGGTTCGCAAAGTCGAGGGAGCACGGTGTGGCTTGCGGTGGCTCGACACACGCCGGTGGGCTTAGGTGAGGGTGTTTTGATGTTCCTTGGTTTTTTTTGGGTGGTGGTGGTGTCGGGTTTCTATCAGGAGAGGAGATAGGGATGCTATTGGTGGTTGTGATGGCAGCGAGGCGTCGGGTCTTGGTGGCGGAGGTGATCGATGATGGAAGTTTGGGAGGAGAGGAGGTGTACCGGTCGCAGTGGCGCCGGTAATGGTCCGGGTGGTGGTGTCTTATGTTGATGGGTCAGTAGGGCGCGACGGTGTCGGTTTGGTTTGGATGATGGGGGTTCGGCCAGGATGGGGCTGGACATGGTTAGAATAGGTTTAGATTAGAAATTTAATTGTGTCGGGGTTGTCGACACGAAAGAATAAGTGTAATTGTAAAAGAATGGAATAAGAGAGTCACCGGGGTCGGACCCGAGGCCGTCACGGCTGACACGGAGAAGTGTTGGACACAGACACGAAGCACGCACGTTGTGGAGAAATAATTTTGTGGATGGTTGTGGAGAATTTAATAGAAAAAGAGAACAAGTGCCTCTCCTTTTATAGGAGGTGGAAATCCCATTAGGATAAGGACTAGGGGGTTTTAAATCTCCCATAGATAAATCGTATATTAATTTAAATCAAATTCAAAATTTTCAAATCCAAATCTAAATCAATTTAAATATAATTACATTCTATATTTAAAATCAATTAAGATAAATCAAATTTCAATATAGATAAGTTTAACTATTTAAATAAATATAAAATCAAATCAAGATTTAAATTGCCACAAAATTTCAAAAATATGTTTTCCAAAAATACTAATAATAATAATTTCAAAAATTACATTATTATTTAAAAATAAACTAATAAATAATTACAAAATATATATGTATGCACAAATAATATTTACTTAAATATATTTTTCTAGTATACCATTTTATAAGAAAATTATTTATTATTTTAACTGTATAAATGAAAGGCTTTTCATAATTCATAAACTTGAAAATTTTCATACGATAGCTAAAAATTTATATATTATTTCGAAACTATAGAGAAAAAAATATTTTTCTAATAATATGTACGCTCGCATATTCGCATTCGTCAAGCAATTACAAAAAAAAAATAGAACTTCGTGCGCGACGTACAATGCAACTACGCGACGTACAAATACAAATTAATAATAAAAGAAAAAAATCAGTACCAAATTTATTAAAAATATAGTAGTAGAAATTTAGGGGTTTTACATTCAGAGATCTCAATACTGCTTGCCCGAAAGACGAATTCCCGCTTCCAATCACTGACGTGATGATTAATAATACATGTGGCTACGAACACATGTCTTTCATGGACGGGTACTCGGACTACAACCAGATCAAAATGTTCCCCGATGACGCAAAACACATGTCATTCAGGACTCCGAAGGGGGTTTTCTGCTACACAGTGATGCCCTTTGGTTTGAAGAACGCTGGTGCTACGTACCAACGAGCTATGAGTACCATCTTCCACCAACATCTACGTAAAATAGTTGAATTCTATGTTGATGATATCGTCGTCAAAAGCCGTCTCAAAGATGATCACTTACAAGACCTAAAGACAGTCTTCGATTATACGAGCGCATCAACTCGGGATGAACCCCGCTAAATCCTTCCTCGGGGTTTCTAGCGAAAGTTCTTGGGCTTCATTATCACGGCGAAAGGCATTCATGTCGACCGCGAGAAGACCAAAGCCATCCTTGACATGGACCCTCCGAAGAACCTCCGAGAACTTCAAGGCCTGCAAAGGCGTCTTGCATACATCCTGTCAACCCCTTGACCAATTTTATCCTCGCATATTTTTATTTATTTTTATTTTATTTTATTTATCATTTAATTGTCCAAACATTTGTTGAGTATTATTGATTTTACTTTTATACTAATAGATGGACCAAATAGAAAATATAGGATCAAAGGGTAATATAGGTAATGACAGGGACCTTTATGCAAAAGGTCATGACTAAAGCTTTCTAACAGCCGAACCCATCTGAATTCAAATTCAATTTGAATTCAGATAAATCTCTCAAACCCCCTCCTGCTCAATCTTGAACTCGATCTCAATCTATCCAAACCTATTTCAAATCAGATTTCCTCATATCCTTATAACCTAGATTCCCAGCTATAAATATGGAGAGTTCGATCAAATTGAAACCCTAGAAGTTTTTCATCCAACTGTAATTCCAGTCAATCAATTCGGGATATTTCAGGAAAGAGGAGGCCTGCAACTTCAGAAAACTCTGAGATTGCAATACCAGGTATTCCTCATTACACCTCTTGGCCATCTGATATTCTTAGTATTCGAAGCTTTGCCTAAGAGATCTTCATTGGTATCAAAACCTAGTAACAGACCAGGGAACTTTCCTCAAAACCAATGGTTGGTAGTTTCCTGGAATCCAGGATAACAGATGCAAAGACACTTTGTAGAGGCAAGACCAAATCACCATAGACCACCTAGTACACAACCTAACAAAGGCCTAGTATTGGGGGTGACCTGGTTACTATGAATATTAAATGCAACCTGTTATCAAGTATCATCAGTGTACAGTTCTAGGATACATCACAACTAATATCTTAGGGTGAAACACTGGTACACACAGGAACGTGAGGACACATAGGGATATCAGTGGGTATCCGTGCCTCTGTAGCCATGTCAATAGGACACAGCCTACTGATACACAGAAAGAAGTAGCAGAACAGTAGAAGAGATTTCCCATAGGGTAAAGAGAGGAATCTTCAACTTTCCTTTGGTTTTCGATTCATAAACTCCTGACATCAGGCTTGATACTTTGGTGTCATATTTAACACTGGATACCAGGTTGTATTCTTGATATCATATGCTCAATGCAATGATCCACCTTTAGGATTTTTGTCACATCTTGGACCTTCACTTCACCTGTTAGATAGGAGTCCTCAGAACTTCCTTGATTCGTGTATTTATGAACCAAGTATCTAGGTAGAGTCCTTAAGAAGGATTGGAGTAGATAGTAGGGTGCTGGGTATTGACCTATGGGTTAATTCCCAAGTCCTAAGAATGTCCTTAGCATATCAGTTAGGGTGTATGTGAGTATCAGGGGTATAATGAGGCTAGAAACCCTATTGGTTAGGTGGAGAACAAGTGAACAGTAGA
>JANAVB010016436.1:0-35764 GCA_029216955.1 Iris pallida
GACCTATGTTGTGACAAATCATGTTCTAGTGTTCTAATTGTTTTTAGGTATGTTTTCCTAAGTTGTTGTATAGACCTACATGGGCCACCACTAAAAACATGTCACGACCCGATCCCAAATAATTGGGTCGAACCGGATCATGTCCAGCCTGCACCGTTGTTGGGACGGCGACAGTAAGCTGTTCCATTAGCAGGTAACCACACAACACCTATATTTGTCACAACTCAATATTCGAGAATTTAAAACTTTATTAAACTTTTAAATAGATACAACTGGAAAGTGAAAGAACTAAATTAAAAGCTGAAATCAAAATTACAAAATTCTAAAACAACAAATCTAGAACAAAAAATCTAGCTAGGCGTTCGGCTCGTCGGCCTCAGGTCCTGCGTCCTCCAAAGGGGACTCTGGCAGCAGCACGGGGTACAGAACCGGGTCATAATAGCTGTTGTATACAGCTCAGCATCCTTATAGTCCCCTAAAAATGTATCTCAAGTCAGAGAGCAAAGTACAATTCATGCTAATTTGACAGTTGAAATAATAATAGAATCATGCACTTTTAAAAAATTTAGAAATGAACAGTTTTTTTAACAGTAAAACAGTGTGATTTGAATAGGCAATGAATACCGGCTTGGGTTTGTTACAGTGAAGATACGGCTTATCCCCGTGTGTATGAGGGGTAAGCTAGTACAGTTCTAAGTTTTTGGGATGTGGTCATACTCATTACACTACCCCCCAGTCCCCAAACAGTTACAGTAGTTACAGTAGTTACAGTCAGTGCTCTCAGGGAGAGTTCCGTGTTGCATCGTGGTTTAAACTTGCAGTAAAGCGATTATTAAATAACTGTAAACTAACACAAAATGTACTTGCCTCAAAGGACTGGACTTGAAGGGATGAAAACTTCGAGATGGGATTTAGACTCGTCCTCGAAATCCTACATTCGAGAAGTTCGACTCAGAATCCAGGGTTACCAAGCTAACTATGCTAGTTGAAATCTCTAATTGTGTCCTAATCAATTTTAATCTTTATTATTAAACACGAACAAACGCGATTATCGATGCGTTGAAATTTAATAACGAGGAAAAGATCATTTAAACTTGTATTTTGGAAAAACTCGTAGTTTCCCATTTAATTGATTAAAACTTTGTATTTTCGTATTTATACATATAAAACTAAATTTCTTATTTTAATGAGAAAAACATGATCGTTGTTAAATATTAAAACTTGTAGGTTTTAATGTGAGAAAACATTATTAATTTTCTATATTAAAATAATTATCTATTTTTGATTTATGCGTACGCTAAAATAACTCGCAAACCAAAAGCAATAGAAAACCTATGCTACAAAATTACAGGTCACAGAGAAAATAGACAGGCTGGGATTATGCCCAATACAATTTATTTACATAAATTGAAATAAGACGAAACAATTGTTAGTTCTAAAATTTTCCTAGAATTTAATTATGAATAAATAAATAAAAATAAATTAAATATTAATGAGTCTCAGATATTGGTCCAATCATCATATAGGCTAATGCCTCAACGTCCGGGCGAAGCCGATTTCGTTTGCACTTAGCCAGGGCCCATTGACCAATACGGTCGTCGCCCAAAATCTAAAATATTAATATTTTCTGTAAAACCATTTTAAAATCATTTTAAAAATATAATTAAATTTTATGGAAAATTCGGCAGCATTTCCTCTATTTTGGTCAACCCAAAACTGGGAAATATGCCATAACACCATTTATACAAAGTCCCAAACTAGGGATCACCCAGAATTAAATACCAAACCAGTTTACACCACAGTTAAAATTCACAGAATAAATCCCGTATTTAAATCGGAACCCGCAAATATTTCGGGAATTTACAACGCCTAAAATCCCGAAAGTATATTTCGGAAACGTCCGAAATAAACGCCGAATATCACAGAATATTTTCGAAAATCCGAAGCTACGACGTCGCTAAAAATCGAATCCCCCGGAGGGAATCGGGGACCAATCTCATCACAGACAAATGAAAATGGGACGGGACAGAGGGGTTATACCTTGGGTTGCTCGGCTAGAGCTCTAAGATGCAAATTTATAGAAATAAATAGGGATCCGAACTGCAACGGAAACTCGAGACAGCATCCGAAGTCGGAACCAGCTCCTGGCCAAGAACGGGAAGCCATGGAAAATTGCAGGGCCTCCAATGGAAATAGCCAGGATACGAAATGCTGGAACAGGGCGCTGGAACAGCACGGGATCGCTTAGGGCACGGCGCGGGCCAGCAACGTGTGCTGGTGGTGGCCGAGAGCCAGGGCAGGGGCACGGTGGCCGGGGAAATACGTGCGGGGAACGGGGCCGCACTGGAAACGCGCGCGGGGGATCCGGGGTCGGCCGGAGCTCGCGCGGGAGGCGCGGAGCTAGGGGGGCCGGGGAAGCCGGGCCGGAGCGCTGGTGCGCAGGGGCCGCACGCTGGCGGTCGGCCGACAAACGGGCCGGGCTCGGGTGATGTTGCCGGGGTGGACGCCGGTGAAGGGTGGCCGGGGGTCGGCGCCGCTGGGAGACGCGGAGCTAGGGGTGGCCGGGAAAGCTGGGGCCGGAGCTTGCGCTGGGAGGGGTCTCGGGAGTTGAGGGAAGAGAAAAAGGAAAAGGTTTTGCTTTGAGAGAGAGAGTGTTGAGTAGGGATTGAAGGAGAGTTGGAGTTGGAGGAGTTATAAGGGAAGGGGTGGAGTGTGTTGGAGAGAACGTGTGATAGGGAGGGTGATTAGAGAGAAAAGTGAGGAAGGGGAGGAGTAGAACGTGGGGTTGCTGGTCCAACTTGGACCAGCTCTTGGGAAGTATATTATTTTTTTTAAATAAGTAAAAAATCTGAATTCAAAGAATGGATTTGGACTGAGTCTGGGTCTCGGAAGGCTGGTCCGGGCTCGAGTCTCGCCAGAAATCAAAAAGCCATATTTAATTTTAAAATATTTTTTTTTAAAACCACAAATAATAATTAGTAATAATATTTATAATACTAATAATAAATCACACTACAAAACTGGGTTTCACATCTTCCCTCCTTAGAAAAATTTTGTCCTCGAAATTTAAAGGTAGGGTTAGGGGTTACCTTAAGTCTCAAACAAGTACGGGTACTGCACCCGTAACTCAGGTCTAACAATAAGAATTTCCAAGGCAGTCGTGGATGAGACGGTTTAGGGACAAGTTTCATTTATGATATCATCCATGCAAAAAAATACAAAAGCGAACCAAAGTACACGAGGTTGATTAGACCATCATGCACCGGTCCTGATTAGACAATATTAGTGGGTGCACCCAATAAAATACTGTCATGATCAAGCTTGATAAAGAGATAGCTTGCAAAACTAGGCTAACTTAGCAGCATCAGTCAAGTTTAGAACGAAAAGATAAGAAATAGGAGTTTATGTGATGGCTCGAATTCTGATCTTCTTTTCACCTCTGACTACGCTTGCAACTGGTTTCTCTGGCACTGAAAGGTTGAGTCCAATCTTCAGCTCTGAATCATCCAAAATGTGACTCGAATCCGGAATGTAGCGTCTGAGCTGTGATACGTAGAAGACGTTGTGGCCGCCTTCTAGACTTGGGGGTAGAGCAACCCGATAAGCCACTTCTCCAATCATGCTGAGTACTTCAACATGACCATATACCCGGGGCTTAACTTTCCTGCTCTGCCGAAACGGATGGTTCCTCTGGTCGGAGAGATCTTCACAAACACACTGTCGCCTTCTTCAAACTCCAAAGGCCGTCGGCTGCTATCGGCCCAATGCTTTTGTCTGTCCTGGGCAATCCTGAGCGTGTCTCTGATCATTCTCACCTTCTCTGCTGCATCGGTCACTATCTCAGGTCCAAGCAATACTCGTTCTCTGACGTCGTCCCAAGCAAGTGGAGTGCGGCAACGACGTCCATAGAGTGCCTCGAACGGTGTCATACCGATACTAGCTTGGTAACTGTTGTTGTATGAGAATTCTACCAAGTACAAATGGTCTTCCCAAGACCCTCCAAATTCTAAGACGCAGGATCTCAGTATGTCTTCTAGCGTCTGTATTGTTCTCTCTGATTGTCCGTCAGTCTGGGATGATAGGCGGTGCTGAGCTTCAGTTGTGTTCCCAAGTTGTCAAGCAAACTCTTCCAAAAGTGAGAGGTAAATCTATTATCTCTGTCAGACACAATATTTATCGGAACTCTATGAATCCGGTAGATGTGTCGCATGTACAGTGCTGCCAACTTCTTGGTGGATAGACCAATCTTGAAGGGAATAAAGTGAGCTGACTTCGTCAGTCGGTCCACGATAACCCAAATGGCGTCCTTCTCTCCTTAGGAATGGGGCATTCCTGACATGAAGTCCATTGTGTGCTCCCACTTCCACTCTGGAATGACCAGTGGCTGTAGAAGTCCTGCAGGTCTCTGTCTGCTAGCCTTCACTTTGTTGACAAATTAAACATCTAGCAACATACCTGGCCACGTCCCTCTTCATTCCGTACCACCACACTATAGTTCGCGTATCCCGATATATTTTGTTGGCTCCAGGATGTATGGAATACTGCAACTGGTGCGCTTCATGCATCAGCTCGTTCCTCAGTTCGCCAGTTGGTACACAAAGCCTCGTACCATTCTTCAGCGCTCCGTCACTGGCGATTGAGAATCCTTCTAGTGTTCCTGCCAGCACTCGATCTCTAAGTTTGCTAAGTGTCTCGTCTTGAAACTGTATCTCCTTGATTTTTGTCCATCAGACTCGAGCTCACTTGCAACTTCATCAACAATGGATCAGCATCCAGCTCCTTCCTTCCAGGCAGTATAATCTCCAGTCCAAGCTTCTCGATGTCCTCTAGCAGTGCCGCTCCTTGGTCAAAACATCGCCATAGGGTATCGACTAAGTGCATCTGCGACCACATTAGCCTTACTCGGGTGGTACTGTAGATCGATGTCAAATCCTTCATCAGCTCCAGCCATCTTCTTTGCCTCATGTTCAGCTCCTTCTAAGTGAATCATACTTGTGGTCTGTAATATTTTACTCTCTCTCCATAAAGGTAATGCTTCCATAACTTCAATGCAATATCACCGCTGCAAGTTCCAAATCATGTGTGGGATAGTTCTTCTCATGAGTCCGTAATTGCCTAGATACATAAGCAATCACTTTTCCATGTTGTTGAAGAACGCAATCCAGTCCTTTACCTGAGGCATCACTGTAGATTGAGAAACCACCAGTTCCTGCGGGTAGCGCAAGGATTGGTGCACTGGTAAGTCTCTTCTTCAGCTCCTCGAATGATCCTGGCAATCTTCCGTCCAGATGAACTCTTCATTCTTCCGAGTGAGCTTCGTCACCGGCTCAGCAATTCTGGCAAAACCCTTCACAAACTTTCGGTAGTAGCCAGCCAAGTCCAAGAAACTCCTAATTTCAGCAACTGACTTGGGGTAGACCACTTTTCAACAGAGGCTATCTTCTTCGGATCCACCGAAATTCCTTCTCCTGTGGCAACGTGGCCAAGAAAATCCACCTTGTCTAGAAAGAATTCACACTTGGAAAGCTTACCATATAGCTTCTTCTTCCTCAAAGTATCCAGAACTTTCCTGAGGTGCTCTTCGTGCTCCTCTTCCGTCTTTGAATAGATCAGAATGTCATCGATGAAGACTACGACAATTGATCTAGGTATTCATAGAAAACCTTGTTCATAAGGTTCAAGAAACACCGCAGGAGCATTCGTCAGTCCAAACGGCATGACCAAGAATTCAAACTGCCCATACTTGGTGTTGAATGCCGTCTTGGGAATATCTTCCTTCCTGACCCTGATCTGGTGGTAGCCAGATCTAAGATCAATCTTCGAAACACCTTGGCTCCGCTCAATAGATCAAATAGGTCATCGATCCGGGGTAGAGGGTACTTGTTCTTGATGGTGATATTATTCAGTGCCCGGTAGTCGATGCACATCCGTACTATTCCGTCCTTCTTGGCACAAATAACAGGTGCTCCACAGGGTGAAGCTCCGTCTCGAATGAATCCCAGAGCCTTCAGTTCATAGATCTGGTCCTTCATCTCCTTGGCCTCCTTCAGGTTAACTCTGTAGCATCCCTTAAAATAGGGAAGAGCCGGGACTAGGTCAATAGTGAACTCTATGTCTAGATCTGGGGTAATCCGGAAGACTATCAGGGAATACATCTACCATAAAGGTGTAACTAAGAAGTTTATTCATGTGGAGAATTACAGCAAAAACTCTCATGATTGATCTAAGGACATCCTGTTACAATTTCTTATAACAATAATCTGCTATTCAGCAGTCCTAGGTACTATTCTTTATGGTTCTGGCTCTTGCATGAGCAGTCTCCAACTGCTTCATCTTCTATGAACCTCGAGTCCTGCATCATGTCTTATTGTAGGAGGCAAGGTCTGCTGGATAGGAAGAGTCCCTAGGTTGTGGCCTAACAGGTGTTGCTGGGATATGTGCTCTGGTTTGATGGAAAGATAAGGGGCAGTCCTTTACCCGATGTTCAGCAGATCCATCTGCCAAACATTTTCCTAATCTCTTGCGACAAATATTGGCTTGGTGACCAAGCCTTTTACAGTAGTCACAAACCAATAGCTTCTTACGATATGACTGCCGGATAGGGCTCAAATTTCTTCCAGATTTAGGGTATCCCTCCTAGGACGAGGTTCCGCTCCAACTTGGTTTAAGATAGCTAAGGCTACCTCATTGATGTTCTTCATGTCTTCTCTCGTGATATTCATCTGTTCCTGCTGGGCTTCATCTTGAGCTTTCTAGAACTCCAGGATTTCTTGAAGTAGGACAACCATTTGGGAGGTGTTTGCTGGTACTGGTAGAGCAACAGGAATGGATACTCCACCAAGGAAATGCAACTCAGTTTGAGAAGAGGTAGGAATCGCCAGTGTAGTGAAAACTTCACTGGATGCATCATGGGACGGTCAATCAGCCGCGAAGGAATAAACCCTGGACTTGGTTGAGGAGATGGGGTATGATCTGTAGATGACACCTCATCGCCAGCAGGATTGGTCTTTTTCTTGGTATATTCTGGAAGATTTAGGGTGCAAACATAAGCAAGGTATCCTACCAGTCTATAATCAAACAAAATATTTATGTATATATAATTCGGACCTATGTTGTGACAAATCAATGTTCTAGTGTTCTAATTGTTTCTAGGTATATTTTCCTAAGTTGTTGTATAGACCTACATGGGCCACCACTAAAACATATCACGACCCGATCCCAAATTTGGGTCGAACCGGATCATGCCCAGCCTGCACCGTTTTTGAGACGACGGCAGTAAGCTATTCCATTAGCAGGTAACCACAACAACATCTATATTTGTCACAACTCAATATTCGGGAATTTAAAACTTTATTAAACTTTTAAATAGATACAACTGGAAAGTGAAAGAACTGAATTAAAAGCTGAAATCAAAATTACAAAATTCTAAAACAACAAATCTAGAAACAGAAAATCTAGCTAGGCGTTCGGCTCGTCGGCCTCAGGTCCTGCGTCCTCCAAAGGGGACTCTGGCAGCACCACGGGTACAGAACCGGGTTGTAATAGCTGTTGTATAACAGCTCAGCATCCTCATAGTCCCCTAAAAATGTATCTCCAGTCAGGAGGAAGCAAAGTACAATTCATGCTAATTTGACAGTTGAAATAATAAAGAATCATGCACTTTTAAACAATTTAGAAATGAACAGTTTTCTAATAGTAAAATAGTGTGATTTGAATAGGCAATGATATGACCGGCTTGGGTTTGTTACAGTGAAGATACTGCTTATCCCCGTGTGTATGAGGGGTAAACTGGTACAGTTCTAAGTTATTTTGGGATGTGGTCATACTCATTACACTACTCCCCCAGTCCCCAAACAGTTACAGTAGTTATAGTAGTTACAGTCAGTGCTCTCAGGAGAGTTCCGTGTTGCATCGTGGTTTAAACTTGCAGTAAAGCGATTATTAAATAACTGTAAACTAACACAAAATGTACTTGCCTCAAATGGACTGGACTTGAAGGGATGAAGACTTCGAGATGGGATTTAGACTCGTCCTCGAAATCCTACATTCGAGAAGTTCGACTCAGAATCCAGGGTTACCAAGCTAACTATGCTAGTTGAAATCTCTAATTGTGTCCTAATCAATTTTAATCTTTATTATTAAACACGAACAAAACGCGATTATCGATGCGTTAAAATTTAATAACGAGGAAAAGATCATTTAAACTTGTATTTTGGAAAAACTCATAGTTTCCAATTTAATTGATTAAAACTTTGTATTTTCGTATTTATACATATAAAACTAAATTTCTTATTTTAATGAGAAAAATATGATCGTTGTTAAATATTAAAACTTGTAGGTTTTAATGTGAGAAAACATTATTAATTTTTTATATTAAAATAATTATCTATTTTTGATTTATGCGTACGCTAAAATAACTCGCAAAACCAGAAAGCAATAGAAAACCTATGTTACAAAATTACAGGTCACAGAGAAAATAGACAGGCTGGGCTTATGCCCATTACAATTTATTTACATAATTGAAATAAGACGAAACAGTTGTTAGTTCTAAAATCTTCCTAGAATTTAATTATGAATAAAATAAATAAAATTAAATTAATATTAATGAGTCTCATATTGGTCCAATCATCATATAGGCTAATGCCTCAACGTCCGGGCGAAGCCGGTTTCGTTTGCACTTAGCCAGGGCCCATTGACCAATACGGTCGTCGCCCAAAATCCAAAATATTAATATTTTTCGAAAAACCATTTTAAAATCATTTTAAAAATATAATTAAATTTTATGGAAAATTCGGCAGCATTTTCTCTATTTTTGGTCAACCCAAAAACTGGGAAATATGCCATAACACCATTTATACAAAGTCCCAAACCAGGGATCACCCAGAATTAAATACCAAACCATTTTACACCACAGTTAAAATTCATAGAATAAATCCCGTATTTAAATCGGAACCCGCAATATAATTTCGGGAATTTACAACGCCTAAATCCCGAAAGTATATTTCAAAAAAGTTCGAAATAAACGCCGAATATCACAGAATATTTCCAAAAATCCGAAGCTACGACGTCGCTAAAAACCGAATCCACGGGAGGGAATCGGGGACCAATCTCATCACAGACAAATGAAAATGGGATGGGACAGAGGGGTTATACCTTGGGTTGCTCGGCTAGAGCTCTCAGATACAAATTTATAGAAATAAATAGGGATCCGAACAGCAACGAAAACTCGAGACAGCGTCCGAAGTCGGAACCAGCTCCTGGCCAAGAACGGAAAGCCGTAGAAAATTGCAGGGCCTCCAATGGAAATAGCCAGGAGATACGAGATGCTGGAACAGGGTGCTGGAACAGCGCGGGATCGCCTAGGGCATGGCGCGGCCAGCAACGTGTACTGGTGGCGGCCGAGAGCTAGGGCAGGGGCACGGGTGGCCAGGGAAATGCGCACGGAGAGTGGGGCCCGCTGGGAAACGCGCGCGGGGGAGCCGGGGTCGGCCGGAGCTCGCGCGAGGAGGCACGGAGCTAGGGGTGGCCGGGGAAGCCGGGGCCGGAGCACTGGGGCGCGGGGCCGCACGCTGGCGGTCGGCCGGCGAACGGGGCCGGGCTCTGGTGATATTGCCGGGCAGGCGCCGGTGAAGGGGTGGCCAGGGTCGGCGCCGCTGGGACGCGGAGCTAGGGGGTGGCCGGGGAAGCCGGGGCCGGAGCTCGCGCGGGAGGGGGTCTCGGGGAGTTGAGGAAAAGAGAAAAAGGAAAAGGTTTTGCTTTGAGAGAGAGAGTGTTGAGTAGGGATTGAAGGAGAGTTGGAGTTGGAGGAGTTATAAGGGAAGGGGTGGAGTGTGCTGGAGAGAACGTGTGATAGGGAGGTGATTAGGAGAGAAAAGTGAGGAAGGGGGAGTAGAACGTGGGGTTGCTGGTCCAACTTGGACCAGCTCTTGGGAAGTATATTATTTTTTTTAAATAAGTAAAAAAATCTGAATTCAAAGAATGGATTTGGACCGGGTCTGGGTCTTGTAGCACCCACTTTTTGAAATAAGGGTATTTTAGTCATTTTAGCTATTTTAGTCATTTTGTGATTTTCTAGATATTATTGATTTGTGATTGATTTAGCCTTTGGTCTAACTTTAGAAACCCACATTAGAGACTAACCATGACCTATGATGAGTATCTAGCTAATTAGATTTTATTTTTAGGCTTTGGTTTAATTTAGAAGCCATTTGGCTATTTTTAGGCTAATTAATTAATTGGCCTTTGTAGCCTTTTGTTAATTGAGCTTAAACTCAACTTAAATAGAGGAGTGGGACCCATGGACCAACCTTGACCCTATTAGGACTCCTATGGCCGGCTAAAACAGGAAACCCCCATCCCCTATATAAGCATTGCATTGGAATAGACACCCCTTTACAAAACCCTAGTTTCCAGCTCTCCAAAACCCTAACTTTTTCACCCGACCTCCGTTTCACCTCAAACAAAGTGCGTTGTGATCGTGGGAAGGAGGAGCATTTGCTGGAGCATTGTTAGAAAGGAGTTGGAGGCGTTTGCTCGGTGGAAACTGGTCGTCTCATCGATCGAGGAGTCAGTTTCTTTGATACTTCAACTCTCAATAGGTAAACACCCAAACACCATAGTTTCTTCTGATTTTTCTTCATAGTAGCATGCATCTAGGTACCCTGGACCCACCCATAAGTTTGGTTAAGTTTTGTGTCCGTTTGATAGAGTATCGGACACGTATCGGATTAGGTTTAGAAGTGTTCGTTGAAATTCCTATTAGGTTTCGATCATGTTTATTTTGTAATCTAATTTCACGAATTTGTAGCCCTATAGGTCAGGATTCCTAAGCCCTAGGTTCTTGATTGTATCGAGATGATTTCGTGTCCCAAAACAGGACACGCACGCGCGCGCACGGGGACCGCGCGCGTGCCCTGCTACTGCTGTGTCCGTTCTCGCTGGACACAGCGACTCGACGCATGATTTTTAGTCTGTGGGTAGGGGAAATGTCTGTTATAGTACTCGTAAATTTTCGTGGGGTTTCATAGAGTATCGAGGGAGAGATCGACTCGGCATCGATCGCGGCCTGTCGCACGCGCGTGAGAACGCACGTCCGATACGCACTTCGTACGACTCGAACACGTGGCAAGGGTCCTATGCAGGCACGTGGATGTGTATCCCTATAGTTGGGCTACTGTACGCAACCACGTGTCCTACCTTGCGCTGTGTCGAGACCTAGATCGTGTGACACGCGTGCACGAGAATTAGTTCAGTTTTGGGTTTTTCGTGTCCAGGACACTCCGTGTTCTATTCTCTTGGACACGTGACACCTGTAGTTCTTGTTCAGACCCTTGCATCTTTACCAACCTTTGGTTTCGAGTATTATTGTTGATTTTCGAATGATTAGGTCATGTTGGGATCTTTGGTGTTGTGTATCAGGTTTTAGCTCGGTTATTCCCTGTTTCAGTAATTTGAATTTCCCATCTGATTTCGAATGTAATTGTTGTGTAAACCCAAACCTGCAGACCATATTTGACCCCCTCTAGGTGATACATGTTAGTATGCAACATGATTAGGCTGTATCCGAAATTGGGTTAGCATAGGTATCGGGTTCTTCATGATATCCCAGTTTTCTTTTCACTGTTAAGTTGAACCTTGATTTCCCATTAGTTTTCCTGCATTTAAACACCTACAGATCCTCTATTACCCCCTCCATGTGATTACATGTAATTTGCATCAAGGATAGAGTTGTATTCGATTTGGGATAGCTGTGTAGTATCGGGTTCTTTGAATTCCAGGTTATCCTAAATATTTCAGTTTTCTTTGTTTGATTTCCAGTTTTACTTCGATGTATACTTCTGTCAAAGCAAACATTCAGGTCCTAGGTGATCCAACCTAGAGTAGTAACTACTAGGTTACACAAAGGAGAGGGCTATGTTCGAGTTTGGCCTAAATATAGGACAACTGAGTTGTGAAGGTTTAGCATAGGCTTTGTTCAATATTTTTCCTATAACAGAAATTGGATTGATGCAGGATTTTATCTTACGATGATGAGTCCAGTCAGTCTACTTTAGTCAAGGTTAGTAGTTAGTTAGTTAGTTGATAGTTAGTTAGTTAGTTTACATTGGTTGATAGTTCTAGAAGAGTTAGTTTTTAGATGTGTACATGTGTGGTGATTTTTGTGTAGGATTTTGGTATTAGGTTTCACTTTGGTATTTGATATTAGGTCATGGGTATTATGCTCTAAGATAGCCATTTCCCCTTTAGCTTGAAACCTAAGATACCACCAACCATACCAAAATCAACTCTAAGACTAGTATTGACCTAAAAATGGACTTATAGACTAGTGGACCAACTTTGACCTAGTTTGACTAGTTTGGTTGACCAAAGTTGACCCAAGGTTGACTTTGACTTAGATTGACCCAAATCATGTAGAATTTGCATGAAGACTTTCTTATGATATTTAGACTGTATTATGACATGTGGTTGTTTTAAATAGGATCGTATTACTCCAGTCCAGTCACTTTTCATCATCAGCAGTTCGGATTGCCAGGCGAGTACATTCTCTGATCTTTTCATGCTTCTTTGGATATGTACTCTTGTTATAGACTAGTATACTTGATGCTGACACGACGTTCACACGGATCGGTACCCTATGGATCTTTTCATGCGATGTTATCCCCTCGGATACATCGAGTATGTCATGTTTCATGTACTTTATCATGTTCATCATGTACTCCATGTATTCACTTTATCCATGTGCACTCATATGTTATTCATGTACACTCATGACCATATGAGCTCCATGTATACAGTAGTTGTTATCCATGTGCAATAACATAACATGCTTCGATCCTTGTGTATTGGTTGGGGGCAGGGAGAGTGTAGTTGGTTATGTGATCATTATCCCCAGTAGTTGTTATCCATGTTCTTTCCGTAGTTGTATCCATGTGCAACCCAAGCTGTTTACATAACCAATTCATGCTCTGTTTCACGTAGAAGGTTATATTCTTTATTTATCATATTTATATCTCAGTTATATCTTCTCTCCTGTTGATTTCTCTTTACAGCGATTCATGTATAGTTTTCTATAGCTTGCTTTATATGTCCATTCCTGATATGAACTGTTGTGAGAGATATGTGCTCGTTCCGTCCTGACTGGGCATGTTGAAAATTTTACAGGTGATGATGAGGAGTACTGTCCTACTTATTATGGCATTGGCTTAAATGACACTGGCGACGTGGACCCACAGGAGGATCCCACAGTCGCTGAGGACTTGCCCATAGTCTAGCTGAGACTTAGTACTTTATTTGTATTTTCTATTTGAGACTTTTATGAGTTGTACTTGAGATATTTCTGGTGGTTTACACCTATACCTTTATTGTGACTTTCTTGAGATTATCCTTCTATTCCATCTTAGTATTGTGATTGAGTTACGTATTATTTTCTCTATTCATAGCTTGGTTAGATTGTGTTAGATATGGTACTCAGGACAGCGTTCTACCGCCGACACTGCGGCGTAGGCTGGGCGTCCGTTACTTCTCGTGCCCTCACACTGGGTGCGGATCGTGACACGTTTTTAGTGGTGGCCCATGCAGGTCTCACAATCACAACTAGTGTGATTCGTAGTGGTACTCGAACTAGAGTATCATAACAACCTGCAGTAGGATATAAGATATAAGTTAAGGTACTCAATCGCTATTAGGAATTCCTGAGAGATTCCTGGGACGACCCTTGAGAATCTCATTTTGAGCTTCGATTTAATTCATTTTCCCTTACTTTAGTCCGCCTTCCTCCCTCGATTCTTGTATCTTGTTTGAACTCTTTTCACCAATACCCTTACTTTCTTGTGTTTAATAATGGTTAGGAAGATGGCTACACTGCTATATACTCATTGGTCAAACGCATGGCTAGGAGGATTACATTAAGGAATTGGGATACACGGAGATTTTGATTAAGTTATAAGGGCATTTTTTTTAAATGGATGATTTAATGATTAGTAGTTTGTAAGTTGGGATATTACCAAGAAAATTTATCTTAAAGATTTTAAGTAGTAATCACCAGAGGATTATAAAATTATATTTTGATACTGGAGGAAAATAGTTAGAATCTATATAAATCGATTTCAGAAATTGATGTGATTTATGAATTATTGGATTGTGATTATACATCTTTGAACGTATATAGATTGGTTTGATAATAAATAAAAAAAGGAGGGTGGCAGTATGAACTATTAAATGGAGTCGTACAAGTTGCGATATATATGTTGATGGATTTCAATTGAAGTGGAAGCAATGATATTAAAATTTTTGGTTTAGAAGATCGGGAAGATATGAAAACGATTGTTTTGGAAGAAATTTTTTTTCTTTCAAATTTGGAATCATGTCAATTGACTGAAGATTTAAAAAAAAAATCTATTTAGATTTTGGTTTCAGAAGTAGTGATTATGTTTCAATGTCTTAGAAAGAATAATTATGGTCGATAAGTGCGTTGAAATACTGAGCTGTAAATGCTAGATTGCCGTGATATGCTGAGTATTTATTTTGAGAATTATTTGAGACAAATTGGGAGTTTTAAATTTATGAAGTGATATAGAATTTTATGGATTCATGATTTATTAACTCTGGAGTTTAAAGTTGGATTGAATGTTAAATTTGGAAAGGTTAGTAGTAACGAGATAAAAGTTATTATGAGATTTATGAAAAGGATTTAGATGTTAGTCATGGTTAGATTGGAAGGCTTAGAGTGAATACAAATTGAGGTAATTATTTCTGGAATTTCTTTTTAAAAGGAATGTAAAGGTAGGCCACCAAGGTAACCTTAATGAGATAGAAGTGTTCCACACTAATTGCCATATCACTCATGACTATGATCGTAGTATATACTCCAGTGTTGTTAGTCGTCTGCCAAACTATGGGACTATATCTCGATATTGACTTACTCAACCTTCCCTCAAATCTAGATCTTTTATTGTTATTTTCTAACCGTTGTATTTGATCGTTCCTTAGCAGTATTCGTCTTTAGTACTGTGTTACTAGATTATTTCACTGGATTCTTAATTAAATTTATTTCATGCTTCAACTTGATTACCTTATTTTTGTATTAGTTGTCACCTCTTGAACCTTTACCATGATACTAAAATATGTTCTGACTTAAATTCGAGATTCAACCATGACTCAATTCTTTCGACCCGACATGGGATGGAGTTCTTCTTGTTCTTTAAATGCTTAACGTTGTACCTTATCTTGATTGCTTGACCAGCTTAGTTAAGGATCTTGGACTATTTCTTTTCTTCTTCATCATTACCCTCCCTTACTTATACTTGACTATCTTATGTTGCTAATTTAGCCTTAGTTTTGCAAGCTTATCCCTTTTTGAGCTTGATCATGACATATTTTATTGGGTCGCGACCCACTAACATATTGTCTAATCAGAACCGGTGTATGATGGTCTGATCAACCTAGTGCACTTGGTTCGCTTTCATATATTACTCTACGTAGATGAGACTCTAGGGCATCTGTCTCATCCACGACAGTTTGGCAATTCTCCTTGAACTATTTTTATCGTCTATGAACCACGTATTGTACTCAATAGTATCGTCTTTGAACTCTTTTGCTTTTGTCTTTCACATATTTCAGAAAGGCAAGGCACTGTACTTAATAAGTCAACCCAGAGTATCACGTTTAGCTTCCTTATCAAAAGGAGGATATTGGCTTATTTCCATATCCTTGCAGTATCCTTTAGGATTTCAATAGTGTTGAATTCTAAACCCACGATCGCGACCAGTCGACTTGGTCATTCCCTTATCGTCCAATGTTTGGAACCTTATTCAATTGAATTAATTCAATTGTGACATGGATTTCAAATCTTGGATACTCGTGCCGAGACTTCAACGACCTCGTTCTCCATCTTGACCAAACCTCGATTCATCCTGGATTTGATCAACTTAGATCATATCGAGACTAAAATATCTATAGATATATGTATATATAGTGTGCTTGGATTTCAGTGTTATTGACAGTCGTGCTTTAAACTTTCAATTTTTGATCATCCTTAGAATATTAATGATTTATGGTTAATTTCAGTTGTTTTTATAATCACCAGTATTTGTATAGGATGATATACTGCCTTACAGCCCAATGACTTATTATTTATCCTTATATTTTCCAGAATGGCACCCATGACCAGAATTTGTCCCCAGTGCACAGATGCAATTCCGGATGAGACCGAGACTGTACTTTCCCCTTCTATTGCTCAGGAGGTGTTAGCAGCCTCACCGAAGAATTTCCCTCCATCTCCTATCCTTCAGGAGAGGACTGCAGTTCAGCCGGAGACTGAGGGCCTTCCTTTGCCTCCTGGAGTGGTGCCCCATGCCATTCCTGTTGGAGCTCATATTCACAGATTTCTTCAGGATTTGCGGGAGGTACAGAGACTCCAGGCTGAGCTTATGAGGGAGCAGAGTCTCAGTATCCAACTATTGCGGGATTACATGCATTCGAGGGAGGAGCCTAGTCCCAAGAGAGCGAGAAGCAGTTTATACCCAGAGCCTCAGGAGTACCCAGGCTTTCAGCCTAGACCAGCCTATCCAGTTCAGATTCCTGTCCAGCAGAGACCAGCTGAACGAGTGCCTACCTGTGCCTTCTGTAAGAAGCTTGGGCACGAATGGAAGGACTGTAGAAAGAGACTAGGATTGTGCCTATTTTGTGGGTCATCTGCACACAAGATACGAGACTGTCCTACTACACTTGCCCCTAGACGAGGCCTACCTCCAGGAGAGAGAGTTCCAGCTACCAGACCTAGTAGAGGTGAGTTCTTGACCCATACCTTATCCTAACTTGATGATTACTGTACCCTACCATAATGTTTGTATGCTTGATACCTTATGACTACTTTTGATCTAGTATGACTTTAGTAGCTAGACGAGACTCCAGACTGATTGCCTGCCATAACCCTGTATGATTTTTTTCAACTGTATGATTTAGATAAATTTTCTTAAGACCATGATTGTTGGGGTTTTGACCTAGAAAGAGTAGGATCATCTTAATTTCGAGGACGAAATTATTTTAAGGAGGGTAGACTTGTAGAACCCACTATTTGAAATAAGGGTATTTTAGTCATTTTAGCTATTTTAGTCATTTTGTGATTTTCTAGATATTATTGATTTGTGATTGATTTAGCCTTTGGTCTAACTTTAGAAACCCACATTAGAGACTAACCATGACCTATGATGAGTATCTAGCTAATTAGATTTTATTTTTAGGCTTTGGTTTAATTTAGAAGCCATTTGGCTATTTTTAGGCTAATTAATTAATTGGCCTTTGTAGCCTTTTGTTAATTGAGCTTAAACTCAACTTAAATAGAGGAGTGGGACCCATGGACCAACCTTGACCCTATTAGGACTCCTATGGCCGGCCAAAAACAGGAAACCCCCATCCCCTATATAAGCATTGCATTGGAATAGACACCCCTTTACAAAACCATAGTTTCCAGCTCTCCAAAACCCTAACTTTTTCACCCGACCTCCGTTTCACCTCAAACGAAGTGCGTTGTGATCGTGGGAAGGAGGAGAATTTGCGGAGCATTGTTAGAAAGGAGTTGGAGGCGTTTGCTCGGTGGAAACTGGTCGTCTTATCGATCGAGGAGTCAGTTTCTTTGATACTTCAACTCCCAATAGGTAAACACCCAAACACCATAGTTTCTTCTGATTTTTCTTCATGGTAGCATGCATCTAGGTACCCTAGACCCACCCATGAAGTTTGGTTAAGTTTCGTGTCCGTTTGATAGAGTATCGGACACGTATCGAATTAGGTTTAGAAGTGTTCGTTGAAATTCCTATTAGGTTTCGATCATATTTATTTTGTAATCTAATTTCACGAATTTGTAGCCCTATAGGTCAGGATTCCTAAGCCCTAGGTTCTTGATTATATCGAGGCGATTTCGTGTCCCAAAACAGGACACGCACGCGCGCACGGGGACCGCGCGCGTGCCCTGCTACTGCTGTGTCCGTTCTCGCTGGACACAGCGACTCGACGCATGATTTTTAGTCTGTGGGTAGGGGCAATGTCTGTCATAGTACTCGTAAATTTTCGTGGGGTTTCATAGAGTATCGAGGGAGAGATCGACTCGGCATCGATCGCGGCCTGTCGCGCGCAGCGTGAGAACGCGCGTCCGATACGCACTTCGTGCGACTCGGACACGTGGCAAGGGTCCTGTGCAGGCACGTAGATGTGTATCCCTATAGTTGGACTACGTGTACGAGCAACCACATGTCCTATCTTGCGCTGTGTCGAGACCTAGATCGTGTGACACGCGTGCACGAGAATTAGTTCAGTTTTGGGTTTTTCGTGTCCAGGACACTCCGTGTTCTATTCTCTTGGACACGTGACACCTGTAGTTCTTGTTCAGACCCTTGCATCTTTACCAGCCTTTGGTTTCGAGTATTATTGTTGATTTTCGAATGATTAGGTCATGTTGGGATCTTTGGTGTTGTGTATCAGGTTTTAGCTCGGTTTATTCCCTGTTTCAGTAATTTGAATTTCCCATCTGATTTCGAATGTAATTGTTGTGTAAACCCAAACCTGCAGACCATATTTGACCCCCTCTAGGTGATACATGTTAGTATGCAACATGATTAGGCTGTATCCGAAATTGGGTTAGCATAGGTATCGGGTTCTTCATGATATCCCAGTTTTCTTTTCACTGTTAAGTTGAACCTTGATTTCCCATTAGTTTTCTTGCATTTAAACAGAACCTACAGATCCTCTATTACCCCCTCCATGTAATTACATGTAATTTGCATCAAGGATAGAGTTGTATTCGATTTGGGATAGCTGTGTAGTATCGGGTTCTTTGAATTCCAGGTTATCCTAAATATTTCAGTTTTCTTTGTTTGATTTCCAGTTTTACTTCGATGTATACTTCTGTCAAAGCAAACATTCAGGTCCTAGGTGATCCAACCTAGAGTAGTAACTACTAGGTTACACAAAAGAGAGAGCTATGTTCGAGTTTGGCCTAAATATAGGACAACTGAGTTGTGAAGGTTTAGCATAGGCTATGTTCAATGTATTTTTCCTATAACAGATATTGGATTGATGCAGGATTTTATCTTAGGATGATGAGTCCAGTCAGTCTACTTTAGTCAAGGTTAGTAGTTAGTTAGTTAGTTGATAGTTAGTTAGTTTACATTGGTTGATAGTTCTAGAAGAGTTGGTTTTTAGATGTGTACATGTGTGGTGATTTTTGTGTAGGAATTTGGTATTAGGTTTCACTTTGGTATTTGATATTAGGTCATGGGTATTATGCTCTAAGATAGCCATTTCCCCTTTAGCTTGAAACCTAAGATACCACCAACCATACCAAAATCAACTCTAAGACTAGTATTGACCTAAAAATGGACTTATAGACTAGTGGACCAACTTTGACCTAGTTTGACTAGTTTGGTTGACCAAAGTTGACCCAAGGTTGACTTTGACTTAGATTGCCCCAAATCATGTAGAATTTGCATGGAAGACTTTCTTTATGATATTATAGACCGTATTATGACATGTGGTTGTTTTAAATAGGATCGTATTACTCCAGTCCAGTCACTTTTCATCATCAGCAGTTCGGATTGCCAGGCGAGTACATTCTCTGATCTTTTTATGCTTCTTTGGATATGTACTCTTGTTATAGACTAGTATACTTGATGCTGACACGACGTTCACACGGATCGGTACCCTATGGATCTTTTCATGCGATGTTATCCCCTCGGATACATCGAGTATGTCATGTTTCATGTACTTTATCATGTTCATCATGTACTCCATGTATTCACTTTCATCCATGTGCACTCATATGTTATTCATGTACACTCATGACCATATGAGCTCCATGTATACAGTAGTTGTTATCCATGTGCAATAACATAACATGCTTCGATCCTTGTGTATTGGTTGGGGGCAGGGAGAGTGTAGTTGGTTATGTGATTATTATCCCCAGTAGTTGTTATCCATGTTCTTTCCGTAGTTGTATCCATGTGCAACCCAAGCTGTTTACATAACCAATTCATGCTCTGTTTCACGTAGAAGGTTATATTCTTTATTTATCATATTTATATCTCAGTTATATCTTCTCTCCTGTTGATTTCTCTTTACAGCGATTCATGTATAGTTTTCTATAGCTTGCTTTATATGTCCATTCCTGATATGAACTGTTGTGAGAGATATGTGCTCGTTCCGTCCTGACTGGGCATGTTGAAAATTTTACAGGTGATGATGAGGAGTACTGTCCTACTTATTATGGCATTGGCTTAAATGACACTGGCGACGTGGACCCACAGGAGGATCCCACAGTCGCTGAGGACTTGCCCATAGTCTAGCTGAGACTTAGTACTTTATTTGTATTTTCTATTTGAGACTTTTATGAGTTGTATTTGAGATATTTCTGGTGGTTTACACCTATACCTTTATTGTGACTTTCTTGAGATTATCCTTCTATTCCATCTTAGTATTGTGATTGAGTTACGTATTATTTTACTCTATTCATAGCTTGGTTAGATTGTGTTAGATATGGTGACTCAGGACAGCGTTCTACCGCCGATACTGCGGCGTAGGCTGGGCGTCCGTTACTTCTCGTGCCCTCACACTGGGTGTGGGTCGTGACAGGTCTCGGAAGGCTGGTCCGGGCTCGGGTCTCGCCAAAAATAAAAAAAACCATATTTAATTTTGAAATATTTTTTTTTAAACCACAAATAATAATTAGTAATAATATTTATAATACTAATAATAAATCACACTACAAAACTGGGTTTCACAATTTGAGTCTTATGGGACATAAAGGGCACAGTCCTATCCTCTATAGTACCCTAAACTTGTAATCACGTCTGAAATTATTTCACCGAGGATTATGCCTCGCCCGTATACTCTGGCTGTGGTAAACCCTTGGTTTCGTGATTCAGATGTGACATGCTATCCGATACTCTACCTTATATTGACACAAGGGTGACTACGGTCAAAAGAGGACCACTAGTCATAGTTTTTAGTAACATTCTATAACCTATATTTCTTAAACAAATTTCAACTCTAGGGGTCGTGCCTCGCCAGTGCGCTGCTGGCTGCAGTGAATCCATAGTCTCCATAATTCAAATAAATGGCGACAGTGCGCTGCTGTCCTGCCATTATGAGTTAGCTAATATTCCTTTAACTATATCTGCAAAAATCCCTAAGCTTCTAGAGATTCAAACAAGTTGACTATGACACAGCGTAAGTATTTGTCCTATTATTCATAACCTTTAAAATAAAAGATTGAACATGGAGGAACAAACCGAGGACAAAAGAATTACAAACATTCTAGTATCTATTTCATGTATATTCAAACCATTGAGGAAAAACTTTGAATTGAAACTAACTCGAGGTTCGTATGGGGATAACAATAATCAGAATCTATACAAAATAATAATTCCTAGGGCAAATAGGAACTAAATAGGCAATTCGACTAAGATATGAGGATGATATCTTAAGGGCAAAGAGAAAAAATTGAACAATCTATCAAGGTCATATCATTAATTCTATGAAGCCCTGTCTCACCAAAGGGATAACCTATCCTCATTGGATCATTTCGTCGTATCAAGAGACAATAGTGTACCTATGGGGATCTGACAAACTACTAAAATTAATAATTCCTTATCTAACTTGCATGGCCTAGACTATCCATTGGTAAATTTGTATAGGGGACTCCTAGCCCTAGTCATTCACTTAAATTAAATTAATCCTAACTCGTGAATGAGCATTTCCTAGTCGCAGGCTCGCAATAGTACGACTAACTTAAGTACCATCACGAGTTCGCATGATTTGCGAAGACTGGCCTGCATGGGCCACCAAAAAAACTTGTCACGACCTGCACCCCTTTTTTTTAAAACGGATACGTGACATGTCCACGCCAGCCTACGCCGCAGTGTCGACGGTAGAACGCTGTCACGGCCATGAAGATCAAAATCATAAATAATGCTCATTCACATAACTAATTTAACTTACAAATTTCACAAGTTTTGTCACAACCCGCTCCCGAATAATCGGATACGAGTCGGACACGTCCAGCCTTCGTCGATGGACACGACGAAGTAAGCTGTACAATACTAAGGAAAACTCCAAGTCACAATGTATTGTAAACCAACACAGCTTTTATAACGTCCCAGAAAGATCACCAATATCCATCAAGTCTTTAATACAAAATCAGCCGGAGACAAATCCGGTCAAATGAAATAAATATACAATAATGAATATCCAAGATACAATCTCCAAAAAAATAAAATAAAAAGAAAAGCTGAAATATCCAATGCAATCACAAGCTCCATGTAATCTCCCACTCACCTGCAACGTATCCTGTCAGGAAAAGAGCAAAGTACAACCCTGACCAGACAATATACAATGTAATATGTAGTAGAGAATACAAGGTGAAACCAGAATACCAGAAATGGAAGTGAAACTACGGTACCAGAAATGAAAGTAAAACTGTAGGCAATGGATGACAATCAATATGCTAGACAATGAACACGGCTATCAATGTACCAGGCAATGAATCACGACAATCAATATGCAAGTGTGACAATTTAAAATATTAAACTAATGTGTGACCGGCTTAGGAGCACAATCAATCAATGAGTCAATGAGTCAATCAATTCTACAAGGTACGGCTTCATCGTACGTGAAGTGTACGATTAGGCTATCCACAATACCTATGTTGGGTGTGGTCACACAAAAGCTAATATTTCTCCAGTCCCCGCAATAACAATGACTCACAAGCAATGAACAATGGTACAAGACAATCGTGTGTATCTCGTGTCCGATATGGAAATATGGCACATGAATGTAAGACAGAAATACAAAGTACAAGTCGAGTCAGTATACTTGCCTCGGTTTGGTTGCACGAGAGTAGTACTGCATGGTTGTAAATCACCTGGTAATATTTTGTACAATTTATTAGGTTCTACAATATAAGTCTCATCTAGCTAACTAGATATTAATCTTTCTCTCATAATTATTATAGGGAAATATTATATAGCTAGTTAACAATATTTGAAAAATATAATAGAGTTTTAAAATAGTCACTTAGTTAAATAACTATTATAAGAAAAGAGTTTAAATAATATTTTATATATATCATTTAGTTCAACTAAACAATATTAGATAGATAAATCATTTTTAGAAATATTTACTACTAGCAAAATAATCCTTAACAGAAAACTAACAAACCTTTAGCAAAATATTCTTTATAAAAATACATACATATATATGCATATAGCAAGAAAATAATACTATCTGAAAATTACTAACTAATTACTATATTAGATAAAAAATCCTTTTAGAGATATTTTACAAAGTAAAAATAATATTAACCTAACAATTATTATCTAGCTTCACCAATTAAAGTTTTAGATAGGTAGAATAAATTCAATAAAATATTTTGCAAGATAATAGTAATTAAAAGCATAATTTGTTTAGAAACTATGTAACAAAATGGTATTTAATATTTTATAACACATTAAAATATTTTACTAAGCCAACAATTATCAATTAATATTAATTACCTAATCATTAACTAGCAATATCCAGCCCACAAAACAATTTACAAAAATTAAACAACTAAACTAATAAATGAACCCAGCCAGTTCTAAGCCCAACCCGACCTGAACCACAATTTGGCCCAGCCCACTTGTACAGCCCTGATTACAAAATCCACATTCTCAGCTCTCTTCCCTTTCCTCCACATATCTCAACCGACAGAGCAAACAACCCAGCCATCTGTCACATGGCTGCCCTCGGTTTGAGGACCCCACTGACTTCTCAGGATTGAAAACATCATACGAAAAAAAAAATTAAGTAGAGGAACTTCCTTCTCCTCAGAATACTTAGCCGAATGAAATAATAACATATACTCAATTCTCTGACTTCCCATCTCATCATTCTAAACCCAGTTGACCTATGACCATGGATAGATCCCAACATCCCGAGGACCTACCGCCATTAGAGCATTAATACAAGAAACTTTCTCTTCTCACACTCATTATTACTCACAACCGACATAACAACCTCCACTCTCACTTTATTTGTTATTAAACAATTACTCACTTCATTTGTTCCCCCCTCTCCTCACATGCTCTTCAGCCTTCTCTTTCCTCCCACCTAACTCTTCTTCTTCCTAACTTAGCTCACGAAAATTCCCAGCCAACTTACTCTCTTCACCAAGAAGCAACCGAGAACCCATCTCTAATACTTCCCAGCCGACAACCAGGTTCCCATTCCCTTCTCTCCTTCCTCACTGCATACATACTCTAGATTCTAGGCTCCCTACTTCTTCATTCTTTCTAAGTCTTCTACTCACACTACAACCCTTCTCATAAAACTGACACCCAAGCTCAAAGTGAAGAACAAACAAAAGAAGAAGAGGGGGGTCGAGAGGATCGAGGCGGGGCTACCTCGTCGGCACGATCTTCGAGATGATGGCTTCGGACACGGAGGTGTCCAGATCTGGTGGTGGACGGGGTCTCCTGAGGCGGCCGACTCCTCAGTGGAGCTGACGTGGTGGACGGTGACGAAGACGGTGGTTCGGCGACAAGGCCCCGGCGGTGACTCGGCCAACTCGCGGCGGCGCACGGCTCTTTGGACCGACACAGGAATCAAAGAGCAACTCGTCGGTTCCGACGTCACAGCGGTGGCGGACGCTCGAGGTGCACGACTCTCAAGGAGGCACGGGGATCGACCTTGCAGTCTCGGTCGGGGACGACTCCGGCAACGTTGGCGATGGCGGACGTCAGTGAAGGCGTTGTGGCAGTCGAGTGACGGCGATCCCGCGGTGGCTCGACGAGATGATGTCCGACGACGGCTCGGGGATGCTCCGGGAATGGTGTGGCGGTGGTCCTCCAGTGAGAGACTACAGGAAAGAAAATGAACAGTGTAGAAAGAGAGAGTAGAAAGAGAGTGTCAGATGATGATGTGTGTCAGAATTCATTAGGAACTGTGCTTTTATTTATAATAAAATGTTTAATGTGTGCGTGTGTACAGGGAGTGGCAGGATTGTAAATTAGTGTAGATCTGGGGTGTATTAGTATAGGCAGAGTAGGTAATAAAGTATAGATCTGGGGCTGAAATATAAACATGTATCTGAATTAGTTAGAGAACAATTCAAATTCGAATTTCAAAACAGTTTTCAATATTCAACTATTTCACAGTTTTCAAAACAAAATTCAAAAACAGTATTTTAAAATGGAATTTCGAAAACAAATATTCCCTCCATAGATTTCTAACTGAATAACTAATTGTATAAATGAGTTAACTGCCAATTACTTAATAATCATAACTAATCTACCAAATTATAACCAATTCCCTCCCTAGGATCTAGTAAGCCAAGGCCCACAACCCAGATCATTGGGCTTTGGTAGGTATTAGAGACCCAATAATAAATAATTATCATCAATAACTTAGTAAGTAAAATTAGTAATTTAGTTGAGAAGAATAGCCAGTTACTCTTATTCCAACAGTAACCAAATTAGAAAGTTAATACACCAGAACAGATTAATCAGTACCCAAGAGTGATTAGAAAACTTAATCTTAAAGATTTAAAGAAAAATTAGTTATCAATAATAATAGTTATTTGATTAATAATAAGAGGGGATTGATCTTTAATTACTAAAACCAGGAATAATCACTAGAAAAAATAAAAATTCATTAATTAACAACTATAAAAATTAGTTTTATACAAGAAAATAATATCATACCTAAAAAGGTATTTAGAAAATTCCTAAAATTCACCAAAATGGTTCAAGGGAGTTACAAGTTTTATATTTGCAGAAAAATAAACTTGTACAAATATTTGAATGACTACAAGTCCCTATCTAGCTAGTCTCTAGGCTTTTGTCTGCAAGTACCCCCGTATCTCCCATGCTAAGTGAATCCACGGCTAACCTAAAAATATTAGTTTCCAGTCAGGAATGGAATGAGCACAATTCACTGAATGCAGTTTCAATATATGAAAATGACTATACTATAGAGGTTAGCCTTTAGACATATGATTCATAAAATAAAATGAAGAAAAATAGGATAAAACTAAATACCGAAAACAATAAATAAAATACAAGAAAATACTCATCGACTGAACGACTGAAGTACCCTTGATATGTGATCGGTCTCGGGACAACTATGCGATACGGTCTAAAGTTACACGGTCTACAGTTACACGGTCTACAATTAATATTGCAACAAAGAACACTGTCTACAAAATAATAATCATGATCTACACAGTTTAAATGCAATAATAATCACGGTCTACACGGTCTACAAGATATAAATGCAATAATGATCACGATCTACACGGTCTAAGGTCAGATCACACATCGTTGGTACTTCACTTCCCCCGACACCACAAAGAAATAAATCAACATAAAAGACTGAAATCACATATTTCAACTAAATACAATGTATAGTAAAGATCAATACTGGAAACAAACAATAAACTGTACTCGTCTGTGATCCTTTGCTGGTAAAACCGATAGTCCAAACCACTCAGTGTGCCACAAAAGTCAAAACCCGTACAACAGTCTCCAGATGTTGAAATATATTACCAATGTTCTCAGAATAGTCAAATTAGCTAGGATTACCTGTCCTTAAGTCCAATTCCGGATACAAGGGTAAAACGGTAATTTTAGGTCAAAACGGTATCCGCCGTTGGACCCGCTTTGCACCAAAAAATGTGCCAGAGTCAACGGTTTCTAAAGTTATCAAACTACATGTCTACAGATTTGTTTTGATGATACGAACCCAACCGTATGTCCAGAGTTGGATTCTGGCGGCCCGTGGACAAAATCGCCCGTTGAATCGGACTGTGGGGCCCGCAAAACGGCGATCCAATCAACGGTCTCAGAATCGGACCAAACTTGGCATACAGGACCAGAAAAATGATACGGCCCTGTTGGCGCAAGTTTCATCTCGATCTGAAGAATGTGCACAAAGTAATTGAGAAACTTGCACAGAGACCGATACGGTAAATTTTGACAGATACGCATCAAATTCGTCGCGCACACTCGACCAATTTGAATTTCGTCAAAGCCCACACGTCCACGAAGCCATTACTCACCTTTCGATGCTTTTGGTTCGCGACCACGTTGCCCGGATTGGCGGACCGTACGTCATATCGAGAGAATTTTGAGTTTCGAAAAACAGGTTTTTTTTATTTTCAATCCAATTTCTACTACTGTCCAATCTACGATAAATAAAACTAATAGGTTGTCTAAACATCTATTCAATTAGTTTTCAAAAATTGCTAAGTGATTGATCGAAATCGAAATTTGAACAGGGCTCCTGGGTTGTTCTAATCTCTGTTCTTGGAACATGTTTTCGCCAATGTTGGCATCGATCCCTCGTAAAATCTAGGGCAACTAAATTTGAATTATTTGAAGGGGTTAAGTGTCATATAGATAGACTTCATACCTGGCAAGACCGATCTTAAAATGAATAGCCGAGTGCTAAGAAATCTCGGTACGAAGTTGGTGTTCGACACCACTGCTACTGCTGCTTGCTGCCATTGCAGTGCTCTGCTACGCGCGGCGACGGCCCTGGCCGGCCGACGGTGGCCTGCGGCGGTGCGCGCACACGTGGGGGTGCGCCCAGTTGCCGGGGAAGCGCTTAGGAGTTAGGGTTTGAGTTTTGGCTTCGTCCTTTCTCTCGGTTTCACATCTGCACATATATATATTACTCGGCTCCTCAGCCGCGCGGGTTGGGAAACAGAGTAAGGCTTGGGTTGGCCCTGGGCTTGTTTGGTTTCATCCCTTTTGTTTTCTTTTCCTTTATTATTATTATTTTTTAAACTCTATTATATATTATATATATATATATATACACCCACATTCATATATAGATATAATATGTATATATATATGTATATATACATCAATAAATTAAGAAAATAAATGTATATGCCTATATATACATACACCTCTATAAAACTCAAATAAATTCTACTGGCATCTATTCCTAGTGCTATTTATATGAATATGACCTTATATAATAATATTTATTTGATAACGGAATAAATATAAACAAGAATAATAAAATAATATTATTTAATAATAACCTCAATAAAATAATAATAATAATATCGAAATTCAATAAAACGATAATGGTGTATACACCATTACTTACAGTCTAAAAATCTCGAAATGCACAAGGACCTATTTTATACAAAATTGACTGAATATCAATAATAATATTTATAATATTTAAATTATGAATACCTAGGAATATTCATTAAATAATTAAACGGAATACAACACGCTCATACCAAATTATATCAATACGGAATTCATTGGACGTACCGCATGACTACATGGGCTTGGACTTGCTTTGGGTCCAATCTGGACTAGTTCGGTACAACCGGGTCCCCTTAAACTCAATAATATAATTATTAAATAAGTAAACCATCGGTAAGGGTTATGTCGCAACTCGGCCTGGTTTTTCTAGTTAGGACATTACTATGGCTCAGCCTTCCCTACCAGGGCTAATACTCTAGTCAAAGTACGCCATTGCACTATTCGTGCCACGATTTCTAGTCACCATGCACGCCAAAACTCTGCCATGGCTAAAGTCATCTACCATAATAATTAACTAAGTAATTATTTATAAAAAAAATTCTAAAATCACCATTTAATTCAAAATAAATAAATAAAATATATTATAAAAATTTTGAAAGAGGGGTTACAACAGGCACCCCCCTCGGCGGTGTCAGCCCTGCCGAGCACCCCTTCCGCCGCTTTCCCGAGGTCCACAACCTCATCCCATTCACAACATCCTCGTTGAGCACCCCTCCCTCCGCTAGAACTTACGGAGTCGGTGGACAGGCCTCCATGAGCGGTGCTGAGCTTCTCCTCCACCTTTGGAGGATTGACGAGCTCGTCGCTGTCTTCCTCCACGTTCGCATGTAGCTTACGACCTGGAAGAAAAAATGAGGGGTCAAAGTGACGAATCTCTCCATAAACCCTAGATCCGGACCAGAAAACCGTAGATTTTTTACGAACTCACCATGATCGAAAAGGTTGGAGAGGAGGATGACGAGAAAAATGGAAGGGAGAGCCCTTCCTCATGGCTGAGAAATTTCTTTTTTCTCAGCCTCCCTCCCCATGGCGAGGACTGCAGGCCAACATGCAGTCATGTCTTCACTTTAGACTGCAGGCAAGTCCTGCAGTCACTGTAGTTGGAAGTTTTAAAAAATTAGAAAAAAAAACTTCTGTCAGTCAAGGACTGCAGGCAAGCACTGCAGTCCTGTCTTCACTTTGGACTGCAGGCAAGCCCTGCAGTTCTCGATTGACAGAAGCGGGATGGCCCTTAGTGTTTTCAATATGGCAAACTTGTAATTTTTTTAAATTTTAAGTTGGTGGCCCTTAGTAAAAAGGGGGTGGCCTTTAACATTTGCCCTCTTTTCTTCTCTCCCTCTACTTTTTTCTGCTCTCCCAACATTTCTAGGTCATAGAATTAAACCCTAGTCCAAATTTTTTTCCAATTTTTTCTTCATTTCTTTTCGAGAATTATCCCCAAAAAAATTCCCTATCTCAATCATGTTTGGCACAAATTTTTCTCCAAATCTATCTAAGATCAGCTATCAAAAATGTTTCCACTCTACTCAAAATCAGAAAACATAAACATAAATATTAGGTTTAGAATTACTTTAGGGTTCATGAATGAATTTTCGAAAATGATATTCTCACATATTTCTTGAAACCCTAACCCTAGAACACGACAAATCGTTTTGGCCGTTCGGCTGCTATAGTTTCAAATAGGACTGCCAGGAGCCTGACAGTCCTAATTGAAACTCTCTGTTATGAGAGTTTTAAATACAACTCTCCTCACAGAGAGTTTTAATTAGGACTGCCACACCATGGCAGTCCTACACTAAAGTAGGACTGCTAGGGTGCTGGCAATCCGAATTGAAACAGAGACCAAGTCAACATATCATATCTCATAAATTTAGTAAAAACATTGGACAGCCAACATGGTGGCAGTCCTTGCTTCATGTGGGACTGTCCATTTGCTAGCAGTCCTGAATGGATGTCACTTTTCGTTCCCAGAATACGTATTTTAAATGCGTATACTGCTTGAATGTATTTATTTAATATTTATCATGTATTGTTCTGTATTTAAATTCCTTTAATTTTATGCTAATTAACTTTTTGCATTTTACTTTCTGCTTTTATACTCTGCTTTAGCTTTGCTTTGGGTTGGTTTATTTTTCTTTCGATTTATGATGGTTCATCATGAACCGAACCCACCTACCCCATCCTCATTTAAAGCCCCAACCCTTTCTCTCTCTTCATTACTTTCCTCTCATTCACTATTCTTCTTCCTCATAACTCTCTCCACCTACCAAACCCATAGGCAAGTACATCTTGCTTCCATATGAGAACCTATTTTTATGGTTTATTTATCTTCCTCTCGTGATCCTAAGATAGCTTAGAACTTAGCATTTTGCATTTGAAGTCTCATTTTTAGTAGATCTAGAAATTACTATTTTCGGATTTCATTGGTTTTGATGTATCAAACTTTCTTATTTCCAAGTTTTGTTCGTTTCAGATTGTTGAGGTTGGGTTATACGCCATTCTAACCCATGGAAGTACCATTGTCTGCTTGGAAATAAAGGTTCCATAGAATTTGGAGTTCGGGAGGAGTTTTACGCTCACGTTATACGTGCTCGCGTAGTATCAGCCCTTACGCTCATATTTTTACGTGTCCGCGTAGTACCGAGCTTTACGTCCAAGATCACTCGTGTCAGCGTGAATATGTTTTACGCAAGTCTACTTGACTCGGCGTATTCCTTTTACGCGTATTCATTCATGCGTATAACTTGACTTTTTACGCGTGCAACTTTTACGCGTGCAACTTTTTTACGCATGCAAACTTTTACGCGTGTCTCGGCCCTTTACGCATACAATAATTTAAGTGTAACTCTTTTCTTTTACGCTTACAGTATTTCATGCGTAACTCTATTCTTTTGTCACTCCCCGATCCTGGAATACGTATTTTAATACGTAACCGATAAATTGTATTTACTTTGTATTTATACGATATTATATGCTGTATTTCTTCATGCATTTCCCAAAATATTCGATAAAATATTGTTTCGTAATTTATTTTCTACATTTGGGCTTACAATTTTGGCTCATTTGGGTAACATATTCTTGGTTCACCTATGGTTCATCATGAACCCATGGGTTCAAGATTCTATATAATAACTCATCTCATTCTCTCTCCTCTCATTTATTCCTCTCATTTATTTTCCTCCACCAACCAAGGCAAGTACCAACTTGCTCAAGAGATGGATCCATATGATGTTGATGTTTTCTTACAAAATTATTTGCCAAAATATGTTCTTCTCCTCATTCTATACTAGTTTAGAACTTGAAGTTTTTCCATTTTGAAGCTTTAATTTTTAGATCTAGGTTTTAACCATTTTCGGATCTTCTTGGTTTTGATCTAGCAAACTTCATTATTTTCAAGTTTTGATGGTTCCATATTGTAGAGAATTTTATTCTACCCAATTTTGACCTTTGAAAAGTTGGATTTGGACTTATTTTGACCAAGTTATGGACTTTGAAGCTTGGGTTCAACCATGGAGTTCTTGCTGATTTGGAGAAGACAGTGAGCAGTGCGCGAGCTTTTTAGCTTGCGTCACTGAGTTGTGCGCGCTCTTTAGCACAGCGCAGTCCGATCCATACGCTGCCTTTTGGGAGCGTATGTCTTGCATACGCTCACTTGGGTGACAAGGAGTCGTATGGAGTCCATACGCTGTCTTTTGGGAGCGTATGTCTTGCATACGCTCACTTGGGTGACAAGGAGTCGTATGGAGTCCATACGCTGCCTTTTGGGAGCGTATGTCTTGCATACGCTCACTTGGGTGACAAGGAGTCGTATGGAGTCCATACGCTGCCTTTTTGGAGCGTATGTCTTGCATATGCTCACTTGGTTGAAGAGGAGTCGTATGAAGCACATACGCTGCACCTTTGAAAGCGTATGTCTTGCATACGCTGACCAGAGCGTAGGCTGACCTGAGCGTAGGCTAACCTGAGCGTAGCCTGACTTGAGCGCGCTCTGACCTGGACTCCCCTATACCTTATATTTTTATATGTATATATTATTGATATATATATGTAAATGTTTGTGTATGCTATATATCCTTACGCCTTTTGTCCTGAGCATGATATGAGCACTAATGTGACCCCGGTGAACAAGGTGTTCCTACCCGATACTTGTACCTGAATGTCCCAGTTCTCGTTCATGCTCGACAAATGACTCATAACTCCAAGTGGCATATTTGAAATGATGTATTACACCAAGGAGGGTAGAACATGTTGACATACTGATTGACATGGATCCTCCTTTGGGGTACTCGTACTTGAGTACGACATTTAGGAGGATACTCATGCAGGCCACAGCATGTGAGTCCAAGATTTCACATAGGGTTAAACTAGGCAACTAAATATACTAGATACATGGGGAGGGCAGAATCCCGAGATCGTGTTACACCAGCCGCCTTGAGATATTGTCTTGACGCGTCGGCTGGTCTCCACGGATACTGTGTCAATCCGCAACGAGTGGATGACTGTATCCGATTAATTCCTGCTATATATTATATGTCTTGGCAAGGTGGCCTTACGAGGGACCTGTGCTCAATGACACCTGTCTATGCGAACCCCTGGGTTGGCTAGCCTTGCTGGAAAGATACGATCTGAGAATTTTGAAATAACATGATGCGAGGATAACCTCGTCCCACTAGAAACTCGTAGACTTGATTGGCCGCAAAAACGACTTGCGTGTATCTTATTACCTTCCGTGAATAACTGAGGAAGCGGACTGTCATGGTACGTGATCCAACCCATGTTCTTGTTTGATTGTTGGATTGGTTATCGTACTATGACAGGCTGTGGACCAAAGTTATAGAACGGAAGACTTATTTTGGTTGTGAAGTGCTACTTCTGTGAATGACTGAGGAACATGGTCTATCATGGTACATGATCCAACCCATGTTCTTGTTTGATTGTTGGGTTGGTTATTGTGCTACGATAGGCTATCGACCGAAGTCACGATCAGGAGATTTTTTTGTTTATACGCTTTAACTTATGTAAAAGTTATAGAGTACGACACGTCCCGACTCCGTGCGGCACCTTTTGTCCTTGTTTGGTTGTAAGGGTGCCACATGGGTTCGAGGATGTTGCGCTACCCTATAATAGTAGCATGAGCATTACTATTATCAATCATTCTATTATCTGGGTTTTTAATCTTAACTCTTGTGCCCCTTTGGCGGTACTTGCTATCCGGGGCTGACCCCGCTGGTTTGTTTGGCCAGATCTCGTAGCAGAGCCAGATGACACGATCTTCCTCCCTGACATCCATGGTGCATACTAAGAGCATGGCGGTTCGGGGACTCGAGTGGGTTTCTTCTCCACCACTCCTGCTTATACTTTGTGCGGCATTTAGCACCGACACCTGTTAGCCGGATTACATGATATTTTGTGTCAGTACAGAATTATAAATAAACAGACTGCAGCTGTGTATAATTTTGTACTCCTGACTCTTTGAGATAGCTAAATTATAAAGCTAGTCTCTCATGATCATTTTGATGAAGCGTCAGGGACGCCTTACTGCTTTATCTTTAATCTTCATTTAATTGCTGATGTGACTTGATTGATTGAGACATAGAACTCTGTGGGACCATAGGAGACTTGATTGTAGCATGTACCCCCTAGTCTCTCGACAGCCACGATCGCCGTATGACGTTACGTACCTCATATGGAGTAGCTGGCCTAGTCCGTCTCCGTATTTCGGTACTGGGGTGTGACATTTACGCGTAACCCTGTTCTTTACGTGTAGCTCTGTTTTACGCGTACTCCTTGGCTCGGCGTAAGACGAGTTTTTACGCGCACCTTTGTTCCTTTATTTGAGCGTACTTCCTTTACGCGTATTCATCCATGCGTAAACTTTGACCCTTACGCGTACGAGTTTACGCGTAACGTTACTTCTTTACGCGTACTTTCTTCACGCGCGTATTTGCCTTAGCGTAAAGCTTGGGCGTAACCGGTGGCCTTAGCGTAAAGCTTGGGCGTAGACTAGTCATGGCATAGATCAGCCTTGCCGTAATCTAACTTTGGTGTTCCTATTGCTCTATAATTTATTCACTTTATGTTGGCATGATAATTCTCCTATTATATCATTACGTCTTTTGGCACGAACTCGAAAATCTTGACATGTTAATATTTTAATACATATGGTTGTGTAGAATGTGCCATGTGTCCTGATTGGTTTATGGATACCCAGTATGACTGGAACTAAACCCTGTGAGTTATGGACTCGACCATTGTCACGACCCGCTACCCAAATTGTTGGGCCGGGCCGAGCCATGTCCAGCCTGCGTTTGAGATAAAGCGCAGTAAGCTGTTCTAGAGATAACAAGATAAGACTAAATGTGCTAACAGTTCTATAAGTGAATAAAAGTCATAAATCCTCCAAACACAAAAGTCGTCTCATAGTAATAAGTCCAAGTACAAGTCTGAAATGTAAAACTGGATCCATGTCCAGTTACAAAATACGTAGTCTAATACATGACTACTAAGTATCCCAAGCAACTACGCAAACTAGACGAGTTTCCCCGCAGGAACATCCTCGTAAGGCAAAGCCTGGTCCTCGACAGTATCTCCATAATATGAGTCGCAGAGTAACTCCTCCTCAGTAAGGATACCTACAACATTATCCTGTCAGGACGGGAGCAAGTACTGATTCTAACAAACTAGCAATAGATATGAAACATGGAAATGAACATAAGATGAATAACTGGAAACATGGCATCACATAATCTATTATGGCAAGGACACATATGTCATAGAGACAGATGTATATGTAATGTTTAAAACTGTAGCAGGTACGTGATCGTCAATAGGTGTACAATATGCAGGGGCACATATAAATAAATGTACATACGTACAAGTGTACAAGCATAGGTGTACCTCCGTACAGAAATGCGGGATAATGGCCTACGGCGCAGTAACATATAAATGAAACTTTGCTCGATAAGATAAATGGGGCATGATCACGTACTCTACTATCAGTTTTCCCATAACTCATATTCTAATCATCATGTGAGAGATACATAAAGAATGTTCTAAGCATGGTAGTAACTGAAAGTTCAACATGTGAAGATTTAACTTGCTACCCCAAGGATCAGCATTTAACATGGTTGTATTTGTAGTTCATTGATGTAACAGTATGTAAAGTTTGTAGAGAGTACTTACCTCTAGCAAAGCAAAGCAAAGCAAGCTGCGATAAAAATGCTATAGATGCCTGGTAACTCGTCACTGTAGAAATAAATACATAAACTTAGTTTTTACACTAAGCTAAAACACTAAGACATTAATTGGTGCAACACGACTTGTGACTGTGCACCTAGCCAAAATGATAATTTTAGCATAGAGACCAATGTGGGGGACACACTACTATAACTAACTTTTTAGGGTCTTTACACTAGTGAGGGGTGAAGTTCAATACGGCTATAACTCAAAATAACACAAAAAGTTGCAAGTCGTAATTATTCAATAAATAAATCAAATGAACATGTGTTCCAACAATTTTTGAGATAGACAAAAAGCTCAATTTTACATAAAATAAAGTACCAAAATCCTTGTTAATTATAGAAATTTATTATAATTTTTTTGGAATTTATTAACCAGTACAAGTATTTTATAAAAATCAGTTTTCCTAAGTACACAGAAAAGAGTTC
>JANAVB010016437.1:0-67305 GCA_029216955.1 Iris pallida
CCCGAGGCGACGGCTGAGATCGCTCGTCATCGGTTCACGCGTACGACCACGGCCTATAAATAGGTGAGAGGTGGAGAGAGAGAGAGTTCTTCTACTCTGTGCCTTTGCCTCCTTTAGAGTTCTTTTTTCAAAACCCTAACTTCTTCCTCTCTGTTAGAATGGCTCCCAAGACTCCTCGCGGCGGTGCCAGCAAAGGAAAGGGGAAGGAGCCGACAGAGTTCGTCGACGAGGATGCTCCTGCCACCATTGTGATTCCGGCCGACGTTCGTCCCGGGGTAACGGGTGGGTGTCGACTTTTGCTATCTAATGTGCTTTAACTTTCTGCTGTCGATGCGTATGGGCTTCTGTCCTTGATACGCTGAGGTTTTATCTTGCCGACGTGCATAGGCTCAGGCCTTTATCATGCACCGAGGTTTGGTTTGCTGACGCGCATGGGTTTTATACCCTGATGATGCGCCGAAGCTTTCGCTAACGTGCATGGACTCACGTCCTGATGATGCGCCGAAGCTCTTATGCTGACGCGCATGGGTTTATGCCCTGCTGATGCGCCGAAGCTCCAATGCCGACGCGTATGGGTGATGCGCTGAAGCTGACGCGCATGGGTTTATGCCCTGACGCTGCGTCGATCTACTTTTATCTTTTTGCCTGACTTCTACTTTCGTTGTGCCAGTGTCGATGACGATCCCTCTGTTGAACGAAGTTCTCTTGGATGCTTCCCTTTGCCAAATGGGGGTTGATTTTGATGAGGCGGTTATCAACCCTGCAAAGGATGCTATCTTACAGAACCAACCCCGGGAGAGAATGCTGCAGATCCAGAACCAGTTGCCACTTTTCCTCCAGAGTATGATGGAGAGTGGTAAACTGAAGTCTGTTGAATCTGAAGATGTGACTTTCTTAAAACCTGCTTTTCTGTTTGGCGACCGACTAGTCTCTTCTGAAGCAAAGATACTGAAGATCAAAGAAGACTGGTTCTTCACTGCCAAAGGCATGGTTCTATACATGAGGCAGGTTGACCGCCAGTTGCCGCTGACGGCTTTTTATCGTCTGGCTTCGAAGAGAAGGATGGGTTGGGAACTTACTCTTCTCAAGGAGGGGCCTTGGGAGGTACCCTTTTGATCGATGCCACCTCGAACCAGTGAGATACTTTGGCTGCTTCACGAGCCGGTTCCTCATTTAGTTACCGAGCCTTGCGTCCCGGGAGCCTCTACAGTGAAGTTCCAAATGACACATTTCCCTTCAGTGCCCCGACCTTTGCAAATCGGATGTTGACAGCGAAGGTCACGTACCCGACAGGTGGCTTTAGAGTCGAGGGTTGGTGTCACTATATTCCGAGGTGGGACAAGTTGACCACTTGGGTGCTTTCAAGGTTCAAAGTTGAGCTTAAGGAGATCGGGCTGACAGCCGCTATTCGGGCTACGCAGGCAGGCGTGGATCTCAATAAGCCTATGTTCCTTGCGCTCTTGGAATTATTCAACGCCCATACTGGCAGCTTTTTCACTCCGGTGGGAGAGCTGGGGTTGGCTCTTCATGAGATGCACGAGGTGTCTAAGCTTCCTTGGGGCTCAGAGCCGTACGAGGAATATTTTCGTCAAATGAGGAGATCCAGGTTCTGGAGGATAAGAACCCGGAGATGATGGCTGTGTTCAAAGAGGTGACGAGCCACCATTATCTGATGCACCGGAGGGATAGGGGCAAGACCCAACCTCATGTAACTGCTTGGAGGGACTATGTCTTTAAGCAGGATTTAGCGGATCCTTCGAGGATCCGATTTGTGACTCCGCAGGGACTGAAGCCCGCGGAGGTGACTTCTGAAATAAGTCGACTGGAAGAGAGGACTCCACGTTCGGATGAGAGCGGCAAGGATGCCTATAGCTGCTTCTGGCACTGTGGGCACCGGATGTCATCTAAGGCAGTATTGACAGCCTATTTGATGATATGGCTCTGGGATTGCGTGTTTGCAGGTGGATCCGGTGCCGTGGAACGGGTACATCAGAATCTCATTTTACCTGCTGTGAAGTTGGCTTTTGGGCGACCCTTAGCTCTCCTCCCCGCGATGGTGTGCAACCTGTTGCGCGGTTTGAGGTCCTTTGCTGATGACGTGGTCCACGAGAAAGGAAATAATGACAACTTTCCCCGGGCCGAGTTGCCTTTCCATTATCTTATGGGATGGCTGATTTTGCATCATCCGAACGTGATGAGTCCCGGTCCGGAGGAGGATCATGTTGAAGGGGATGCCTTCCTCCGCCGCTTCTACAAGAGGAAGTGGTCATACACCGGCGTCCCTGTTTGCAGGAGAGTCTTGTCCTACCTTCAGGGGTGGGAAATTGTCAAGGTTGGCCCGATTTTCAAAGATTTCGAGGCCGACCAAGATTTAGTTGACTCTGGCGAAGATGCAGTCACTTTGCCGAAATGGAGTTTTCATTGGTTGCAAAGTATCCGGCCTTCTCACCTGGTCTATCGCAACCAGAATAAATATTATCTGGAGCCATATCTGCCAAGCCGATTTGCTCGTTAATTTGGCTATACTCAGCTGATGTTGCGGAATCCCAGTAGCAGTCTAGGCTTCGTCGGAAGTTTGCTGGACGGAGCCCGGGGCTGGCAGTATTATAACGCTGGATGCACTAGCGTTAGTTTTACCACGCCGGTCCGCAACCCTCGGCCGTAGATCCTATATCCGGCCGCCAAGCTGTATTGTATTATGAACGCTGCGTCTCCTGGTTATGACAGAGAGACTAGTTTCATTATTGGAACTCAGCTGGAGGCCACGGCGAATATGTTGAGGGTAGCCCGATCATATCGTCCACCAGATTTGGCGGGATATTGGGCTGCTGCTGCAGCGTCAGTGAGAGATCCGTCTGTTGGAAAGAGGCGGGCTGACACAGAAGCTGGTTCTTCTGTACCGAAGAGGTCGAGAAAGACGTCGACTGCAAAGGTTACGAAAGTGCCACCCGTAGTGCCAACGGGATCAGTTCCTGCCGAGGTAAGGAGTGCTCCGTAATTCTACTTCATTTTGTCATTGTGGTGACTTATGCTTTTCTTCTTGCAGGGATCGTCGAAGAAGAAGTCCCGTGTTTCAAAACCGGGTGCTAGTACACCGAAGGAGGTGGCAGGCTCTTCTGATGAGCGCATTCCTCCGATGATAATGTCTCTCGTGGAGGAGGGTCCCGAAGATGTTCCTGCGGGGGTTTTTAGTATCTCCGGTCTTTGAGGTTGCAACAACTTCCGGGATGGTACAGTCTGCCGTGGAGGCCTTGGACGTTGAGGGTCCTACGGACTCGAGGTATCCTGATGATGAGGTGGATTGGAGTTCGTCGCCTTCTGATGACGTCCCTCCGACGCTGCAAGAGTCTGTTGCTGGGGCAACAGATATGGTTGGGACAGAGGAGAGGGTTGATTCCCCTCCTTGTCATGATGAGGGGAGGTCGGCTATATCATTGCCGAGTCCTACCCCAGCTTCAACCGTAGTAGTTGAGGCGGCTACCGATCAGGAGGTAGCGACAGATTCTGTCCCAGTGGAGGGACTTGATGACGAGACCCGTCTGCCGGTCACAACCGCTGAGGCGGGTCAAGAGACGAGTGATAATTTCCCCATTCTGCCAAGGGAAGTACCAGTTGTCGATAGGACGTTGGGGGTAGATGAGGTGGCCGTTGACGTCGGTGGTTCCTCCGGGCTTGAAAAGGGCGAGGGTGTAGAACCCCCTGTTGTCCCTCCTACTTGGGGTACTATTTCGACGCCTGCGCGGGCTTCCTCTGTTCCTTCGGCTCCTCGGGCTAGCAGTCCAGCCCCCGTTGATGAAGAGCTCATTGATACTGAGGTTCAAGCCTCGCAGGTTGAGGTTGGCGGATCTTCTTCCGGTCCGTAAACTGCTGTAGCTCCTCCAACTCCTGCTATGACACCGCAGGTCCTGGCGGATGCAGACGAGTATGTGAAATTCCTCGTCGAGGGGGTATACAAAATGCTGCAGAAGGGTGTATCTGCTGTGATGGATGCCAATGGGAGCTTTGCAACGGCAAGAACTTTGGCAATGCCCTGTATCGAGCTGATCCGCATTCACCAAGGCCACGACCATATGGCCGAAATTCTGGAGGCTTCGGTGATCGAGCTGGACGAGCGGCTTGCGAAACTTCGGCGCATCCAGCAAAACGACCTCTCCGTCCTGATAGATGCGGAGAAGGGGAAGCTGATTGCCGAGATCGAGTCTTCATACCAGGCCACTGCGGGCCTTTGGGAGCGCGAGGTGGCTGAGACTGAGGCTGCGGTAGAGCAGTTGTCTCAGTCCATGAAGACGACGGTGGAAACTCGAGCTGCATTGGATGCTAATATCACGGAGATCGACATCCAGATGCGCCGTCTTGAGGACCAACGGGCCCGACTCCAGTTAGATGTCGAGCGTGTCCGGGCTGAACACGCAGCATTCAAGAAGGAAAAGCGGCCTTTACTCAGCGGACTCTTGCCTTGGCGCAGCAGCGACAACAGCTTGATGAGAAGCATGCGAGTGATACTTCCGCTGGGGCTGTTGAATTGATGCGCCAAGAAGCTGAGCGACGAGTCCTGGCGACTGTGGACGCCCGCGCAGCCGACTTAAGACTTCGAGTCAGGGAGCTCTCAGCCCATCCTGGGGAGGTTCAGGGACCGTAGCTTTTCCTCTTTTTTATGTTCTTTTGCAACCCTTTGCTGGGGGGATAGTGTAGTTTTTGTACTCTCTCTTTTCAGAAAATAAAGAAGTACACAACTTTCTTGTGATGTGTTCATTTTTTTGTTATTATGAACCTGATGATTTGTGTGGACCTATTATCTTTTACGCACCTTGGTTTTTAGGCACAGATAATAAGTTTGAAGGAACCGACATGTTTGCTCAGAGGTAATGTGGACGTGGCAATCATTAGGGTTCAAATGATAGAATTATCCTACTCAGAGGTGTGATGGACGTGGTAGGAATGATCCTGAGGGATACGCTGAACAACTCAGAGGTGATGTGGACATGGAAGTTCTGCGATCAATGTACGACAACGCAGGGGTTGTTTGTACGAGATGTTTACTCAGAGGAAATGTGGACGTGGTAAACATGAAGGGTAGCGTCGGCTTACGTAGCGTAAGATTCCGCTTTGTAGGGTGTAGAGGAACAACTCAGAGGTGATGTGGACGTGGTTGTCTTTCTACCGAAGGATGCCACGGAACAGCTGGGTTCCAGAGGCGTATGAGTTTGTGGAAGGGGATTGTGTGTGAGCCCTAATGATTGGGCCCACAGATCCTCTTTTGGGGAAGTACATGTCTGAAGGATGTCAAGAATAGTACTTCTTTAGGAACTTGCCATTGATGGGCATCATGAACAAGTCTCCATTGGGTTTGGCGAGGCGGTAAGCACCGTTTGAGTATACCGTCTCTATGATGAAAGGTCCTTCCCACTTGGGCTCGAACTTTCCTGGGGTCTTGTGAGTTAACACCATCGGCCTCCTGACTGCCAGAACCAGGTCACCAACTTGGAAAGTCCTCTGTTTGACCTTCTTGTTGAAAGCCTGTGATATACGGGCTTGGTAGAGTTCGATGCGTTGTTGAGCCAGGAGACGCTTCTCATCGAGTGCCTCCAGTTCCCGCAGACGACGACGTTGATTGTCTTCTTCTGTGAGTTTGTTTGTTATTGCCACGCGGAGTGAGGGTATCTGGATCTCGAGAGGCAGTACCGCTTCGCTCCCGTAGACCAGAGAGAATGGTGTGTTGCCTGTCGGGGTCCGTACCGTTGTGCGGTAGGCCCAAAGGCATTCGCCAAGCTTTTCATCCCAGTCGCATTTATTGGATGACACGACCTTTTTGAGTAGCCTGACGATGGTTTTGTTGAACGCCTCTGCTAACCCGTTTGCTGCCGGATTATAGGCGGTGGATGCCACATTTTGAATGTGGTTCTTGTCACAGAACCTGCTAAAAATGTGGCTGATAAACTGAGGACCGTTGTCATGAATGATCCACCGGGGTACCCAAAACGGTAAATGACATGGTGTTTGATAAAGCTGACCACCCTGGAGCTCTTTACTTCCGCCAGTGGGACTGCTTCTGCCCATTTGGAGAAGTAATCGGTGATGGCCAGGATGAAGCGGTGTCCTCTTGATGAAGGAGGGGTGATAGGTCCCACAATATCCATGCCCTAGGCTTCGAAGGGCCAAGAGACGACTGTAGGATGTAGTGGTTCAGACGGTGTATGTATGAAGTCACCATGGAGTTGGCATGCGTGACACTTCTTAGCATATTCAACAGCGTCGGCGGCCATGGTTGGCCAGTAGTAGCCCATACGTCGCAGTCGATCCTGTAACTTAGGACCGGGTTGATGAGCTCCGCAAGTTCCATCATGAGCTTCTCGGAGGGCTTCGGCTGCTTCTTCGTTGGACAGGCATCGAAGGAGGAGCTCATCGAAGGAACGTCGGTACAGCGTTTTAGTAGCTGTGTCGTAGTAGAATCGAAGAGAGCGTCTCCTGACTGAGACGGCTTCCTTCGGGTCCTCTGGAAGAATTCCATAGACAGCAAAGTCGATGAACGGGAACCTCCAGTCTCGGACATTAACACCAGTGTTCGTCGGCATGGCGTAGGCCACTTGCAAGCACAAGTTGTTTCTGGGACAAATCAAGTCTCGGCCTGTTACCGTGACATAGTGTTGAGTCCCAAAGGGCGCTGCCAATGAGGCTACGAGGCCAGCCAGAGCGTCAGCCTCCAAATTTTGTAGACGAGGCACGTGTTCGATGAAGAACCCGGTGAAGGTTGAAATGATGTTCAATGCAACTTCATGGTAAGGGATCAGATCTTCATGGCGAACCTCGTACTGCCCTCGAATCTGGTTCACGACGAGTTTTGAGTCACCGTAGGCTTCCAGATGGTCCACCCCCAGCTGTTGTGCGAGTTGGAGTCCCATGACGAGTGCGTTGTACTCGACAACATTGTTGGAGCACGGCTTTGAAAGGGAGTAAGCACGCTGGATGACCAGCTGATCGGAGGAGACTAAGACTACCCCCACTCCTGCGATGATTTGGCCTTTGGGGCCTGTTCTCGAAGCGCCATCGAAAAACATCTGCCAAACGGAGCTTCCTTCAGTGACGTTGGATTCTTGGACCTCATCCGAGATGTCTTCATAGAGTTTTGAGGATTCTGGGATGGGGTGTGCAGCTAAAAAGTCAGCCAGAGCTTGACCTTTAACAGCTTTTTGCGGGACAAACACCATATTATATGGTGTTAGCAAAATCGCCCATGTGGCTAGCCGAGAGTTTAATGATCCTGGCTTCGTCATGAGGACTCTGAGTGGATTGACTCGGGAAATGACATGAATTGTCTGGCCCGAGACATAATGACGAGTCTTCTGGATGGCAAACACCAAAGCCAAGCACTCCTTTTCAATGGGGTTGTACCGGTGTTCGGCCCCGATGAGCGTTCGACTGAGGTAGTAGATTGCTTGCTTATAGCATGTATCGCTGTTTTGAGCCAGCAGAGCGCCAAGGGAATGATCCATGGCACGGACGTAAAGAAGAAATGGTTTGCCCACGACAGGTGCCACCAGGACTGGTGGGCTCGTCAAGTAGGCTTTGATGTCGTCGAAAGCCTTCTGGCACTCCTCTGTCCAGACATAAGAGACTCCCTTCTTCATGAGCTGAGTGAAGGGTTGATATTTACCGGAAAGGTTTACTATGAACCTCCGGATGTATGCCAGACGTCCTTGTAAGCCTCGAAGTTCTCGAAGATTCTTCGGAGGGTCCATGTTGAGGATGGCTTTGGTCTTCTCGGGATCAACATGAATGCCTTTCGCCGTGATGACAAAGCCCAAGAATTTGCCGCTAGAAACCCCCAGGAAGGATTTAGCGGGGTTCATTTTGAGTTGATGTGCCCGCATGAGATCGAAGACTGTCTTCAAATCCTGTAGGTGATCTCCTTTGAGGCGGCTCTTGACTGCGATGTCGTCAACATAGCATTCGACTGTTTTGCGAAGATGTTGACGGAAGATGGTGCTCATAGCTCGTTGGTATGTTGCACCGGCATTTTTCAAGCCGAAGGGCATTACTGTGTAGCAGAAAATACCCTTTGGAGTCCTGAATGACGTGTGTTTCGCGTCATCGGGGAACATCTTGATTTGATTGTAGCCTGAATATCCATCCATGAAGGACATGCGTTCAAAACTACATGTGTTGTCGATCATCACGTCGGTGATCGGAAGCGGGAATTCGTCCTTCGGGCAAGCAGAATTGAGGTCCCTGAAGTCGATACAGACTCGTATCTTCCCGTTCTTCTTGGTGACAGGTACGACGTTGGCTACCCAATCTGGGTGTTGTTCCTCACGGATGAAGCCGCTAGTCAAGAGTTTGTCCACCTCCTGATCGATGGCATTCATGATGTCCGAACGGAAATGTTGTTGTTGTTGTTTGATAGGTTTGGCATCAGGTAAGATGTTCAACCTATGCATTGCGATCTGTGGATCGAGTCCTGGCATGTCTTCGTAGCTCCAGGCAAAGACGTCGATATACTCTTTAGCCAGCTGGATTAAAGCCTCTCGGTCTTCTCCTTCTAGGCTTTTGCTGACGAAGATGGGTTTGGAAGAAGATCCGTCCCCAAGGTCGATCTGCTCGACTTCGTCTTTGGTGGGAGGTTCACGTAACTCAAAACGAGACTCCCATTGCTCTCCTAGGCGTTGAGCCCAGGGTTCTTCTTCGAAGGGTTCCGGCGTTTGGTCTTTGCCTTCACCTTTTTGAGGTTGTGCTGACGTCATGTTAGCTGACAGCACTTTCCTGAAGACTGATCCGATACTGGTATCAGAATCCCAAGTCGACGCCTCGGACGAGTGGGAATGTTCTACGTCTTCTACGTCTGAGCTCTCTGGGGTTGATGGTGGCGTGACATAGCCTATCCCCCGTCGAGTTTTGTTGTAGTAGTTTTACGGCCTTCCTTTGGGTGTTGAACACTGGAGAGGGAGAGGTCGACCCTTGCCATAGTTTAGGCCTTTGTTGCTTTTCAGGTCGTAGCCCATCTTCTGGATGATGTGCTTTGCTGTATCCGTATACCGATAAACTTGTACTCTGCCGGTATCAGGTTCAGGCTCGAGTGACGGGCGGTCTTGATGACGCTCGACTTTGCCAAAAATGGAGGATCTTTTGTCTCGGCTTCGTGGAGGGTTTATGAAACAGACTCCTTGAGACGGGACTACTCGGTTTACATTATGGACGGTCGTTATTTGTGTTTGCAACGACCGTAGAGCGTGATCTAATGTATACATGGCATTCCAATGTGGAAGACAAGAATAATTAAAAGACACTCTATTATTGATGAAGTACGAGATTTTATCCCGCGGGATTATATTGTCTAAGGAGGGTGCATCTACATCAGCAGAGATATATTCGCCAAGCTCCTCGTCTGTAAGCACTGGGGCTGGATCAGGAGAGTCCACCACAGCTTTGATCTTGGGGTCTGAGAGGGTTATGTGAGCCCTCTCTGGCATCTTGGATGACTGCGGGGGCTTACCCTTGAGACGCACCTTCAGAGGTGCCTCAACTGCGCCTCCTGTGAGTGGTGTCTTCCCCTGTAATTTTGCCACCAGGGGAGCCGATGTTTGAGACGGCTTTCCTTTGAGGCGTATCTTCAGGGGAGCCTCAAGAGTCGGTGCTTTCCCGGATAGCTTGATGCTCATTGGAGGCGCCTTCTGGGGTGGTTTGCCCTTCAGTCGAATCTTCAGTGGAGCATCTGGATTCGTCTCAGGCTCCGTGTCCGGCTCAGTTGCCGTCTCAGCCTCATCATCAGCATCGTTGGCTTCCTCCTCGTCAAGTGGCTTGTACAAGTCGGAATCGGTGAAGTAAGCCTCAATCCCTTTGAAAGGATCGATGTCTGCGAACTTCGTCCGGATGACGCCGTTGGTAGATACATATTTCATGCATTGGTGGAGCATGGAAGGCACCACCATGTACTCATGTAGCCATGGTCGGCCGAGCAGGATGTTGTAGTTGACCTCGGCATCCACCACATAACAAGTCACCTCAGTTTTGAGGTTGCCTATGTGACACTTCAGTCGAATCTTGCCCAGTAGCTCGCTTTTGCTAGCGTTGAAGCCACTGATGGTTGTGTTGGAGGGCGCCAGCCGGTACATTGGGATCCCCAGTTTTGACATTAGCGCCTTTGGGATGATGCTGAGGGAAGACCCCGGATCGATCTGAATCCGGCTCATCCTGACTGAACCGATGTACCCCGTGTAATACAGTGGTCGGTTATGTCGGTGGTGCTTGAGCAGCATGTCTTGTTGGGTGAAGGTTATGTTTGGGATAATTTCCTCCGCACAATGACAGTGCGCACAAGTAGTTGGGAGGTCTTCAGGCTGCTTGACTTGACTGAGAAAGGATTCAGCGTCCTTCAGAGCTTCGCAGAGAGCTTCTCGGGAGTCTTTGGAAAGACGCAGGAGCTCAAACAAAGATAAGCGCGCAGGAGTACTGGCCAGTTGTGCCAGTATGTCAAAGTTATGGGGCTTGGCTAGCCCCGAAGCATTCTCCTTTCGTACAGGTCTGTCGAAACGAGCCTCCACCTGCTTCTGCTTATTGGCTGCTGAGGGTTTAGACGGGCCCTCCTCAGGGATTGTGCCAGGAGGCACCACCTCGACGACAGCTTCGCCGGGCTGAGCGTTCTGTTGTGCACGCGTCTGCACTGGAAGTGCCTCTTCTGTTGAAGAAGAGACCGTACGGCAAGACTTGATCTTTCTGCCTTTTGATTTGGAGGTAGAGCGTACCTCCGGTTGAGTCACCTCGGAGACGAGGTCGGGGTGAACCCAGAGGACCTCTCCTCGAGATATGGTGAGTGGGATGAGTCCACTCGCATTGTCACGGGTAGGTGGCAAGTTCACCACCTCCATTGTCGCCTTAGGGATGGGGACGACGCCATCTTGTGTGGTGGTCGGCGGCAAGGTGCCGAACTGAAGTGACACCACATTGGCTGATACCGTCTTCTCTTCATAGTCGACGGAGATTACATCGGCATTGATCATGCGCTGGATGTAATTCTTGAGGACGTAGCAGTCCTTGGTCGGGTGTCCGACAAACCGATGGTAGTGACAGTACCTCGGGTTGTCCACTTTCCCAACTTCATCGGGCCGCTTTGGGTCCGGGAGCTTGATCTTGTCACCTTGCTTCAGTATTTCGAAGAGTTGCAGGGTATCTTCGTCATTGAATGAATACACCTCCTTGGGTCTCGGCGCCAGTGGAGGTTTCTGAGTAGGCGCAGATGTGCCCTTCGAGGTATTAACAGTCAATGCCTGTTTCCCCTTTGCTTCTCGCCCGGAGTTGTTGGCTGCTGACTTTTTCCCCTTATCATCAAAGGCGGGGAAGCTGACACCCAGAAGACGTGCATTGGCCGCCTTCTTTTCTGCGGCTTCAGCTTCGATGATCAGGGAGCTCCAGTCGGGAGGGGGAGTAGAGTTGAGCCAGAGCTTCACTGCGGGCAGCATGTTCATACTGCAAGAGGAGAGGAGCGCATGTTCTGGCATGCCTGGAGGTAGCCTGAAGCAGGCTTGTCGGAAGCGTTCGATGAACACCCGAACCGTTTCTTTCTCCTTCTGGCGAATCTCTATGAGAGATGCCATCGTCATGTCCTTCCCGCCGTCGTAGAAGCAATCAAGGAAGAGGCGCGTCAAGTCGTCGAAGGACGATATAGAATTGTCGGAGAGGCTGCAGTACCAGTCATATGCCACCCCTTTTAGGGCCCCAACAAAGATGCTGGTGAGGAGCGCGTCCTCCTTTGGGAGATGCCCTGTTTGTGACTGGAAATATGTCAGGTATCGACGCGGAGAGTCCTTCCCATCGTATGGTGTGAGTGTTTATGGTTTATATTTTGGAGGATAAACCACCTTGTTCCACTCGAGGGGATAAGGCTGGGGAATGCCCATCTTCTGGCGTTCCTCTTGCCTATTCTTGGACTCGAAGCGCTCTCGCAGGTCCTTGATCATTTCGACCACATCCTCCGTGGAGCTAGGAGTCGGGGAAGGTGGCACTATCTGAAGCGAAGCGTTTGAGGGTTCCGATGTCCGAGGTGCTTCTGTGTCGGAGGGCACCCGTTGAAGGGGTACACTCGACTCCCCATTAACTCCTGGGTCGGGACCGGTTGAAGGTGTTCTGGTCAAGGCCGACCGAATATCAAATACTGCTTGAGTCAGTGCTTGCATAGAGGCAGAGAGGGTTTTGAGTCCTCCCTCTAATGAGTCTATGCGCTGAACAATGTCCTGCGGTGGTACATCAGACTCGGCATCATCCCCAGCCATGTATACTGTCCTGACACGGCCAGGAGTGGATGGATTGGTTGAGGCTTCGCTCTCGGCCTCACTTTCATGTGGGGGAGTCACCTCTCCTGGTGTTTCATCTTGGTCACCCCCAGTCACGGTCTGGAGGTCATTCTCGACGGGTGCATCTGTCAGGGCCTGATTGTCCTCGACTTCGTCTTGAAGGGCCTCTTCGTCTCTACCCCCAGCTGTGTCCTGAGGGACATCTTTGTTTCGAGGCGCTTCTGGGAGGCTGACCTCGCCTCGAGGATGAAGATCCGCCGCAGCTGTGCTTTGGATATCTTCGTTTTCGGAAGGAAGCTCAACAAGGGTTTGACTACCCCCAGCTTCTTCCAAGAACTTCTTCTTTGACCGAGTGCCTTCGAACACCCCGGAGGTCGAGACTGCTGCCTTGGTTCTCCCTGATTGGCTTTTGGACGAGGAATTGCCGGTCGCCTTCCGGAGAGATGAGGAGTTGGAGACCACATTGCATGAAGCAACTCTTGGCTCCTCTTCTGTTGACACCTTCTTCCCAAGGCGATGTCGGAGGGGTGTCGACGACTGCAGTCGCTGGAAGACTGACTGCCTTGGTGATACTGCCGTCTTGCCACAGCAGTTGATAGTGACCACCGTACAAGTATGCCCCGTGAGAGGCTCATCGTGCTCGTTGGTCGACTCTCCTGACCGGCGCTTGTGAGTGATCACATTACGCAGGTCGTTGGAGGAGAGTGCTACCCTCACACCCCCTTCAGGCGCATGGCAAGGCCAAACGCCGGGGCGGACAGGTGAGTGCTGCGCCTCCTGATCTAATGCCAAGCAGGCATCATGATCAGTAGTGGGGGAACGATAACATTTGAAGTGACTTGAACGGACCTCAAACGCACAACCAGAGGAGGCGCGGGAGTTCAAGACCACTGAATTTGCCGCACTCGACTTGGTTATGTACGCAGTGGATGTACCCAAGTGAGATGAGGACTTTGAAGATCGACTCGTCTTTAGTGCCGAAGCACCTGAGTCGACCTTGTACAGCTTGCCATCGTCACCGCGCATGATTGTGAGCACGTGCCTCTAGCCTGCTGCTGGCATAGCACGCTTGCGGCGCATGGCCCGTGCCGCCTTGGATCTCTTTGTACTAGCCCGCTGGGGCGCATAGTACTCAGCATCCAAATTCTCCTCGCCATTACAGCGAGTGAGTCTGTCAAAGACAGAGACTTTTTGTGGCGCATCAGAGGTGATGCGCGGGGCTTTGGCTGCGCCCCTGCTCCGTCGACGCATATTCCTCGCCTGAGAGGGAGATGGCTGGGGAATATGGTCAGCCGCACGTTTCCCCGAGAGATGCGCTGCATCAGCGGGCGCACCTTGGTTGCTGAGAACGTCAGCAGGAAGGGAGGGCTGGATTGGCACATCCCCTTCAGTGGTGGTGCCCGAGGCGTCGACCTTGCGCACCCAGACACGGCGGGTCTTCTTCGGCTTCGGCAGCCGCTTCGAAGGACTCGCGCTTCCTTCAGAAATGAACTCCTCATACGCCTGTTGATTGAGGCGCACGACCAGCGTCTTGTGGGAGGAGCCCACCTTCACGTCGTCGGCCTGTGACACGACTTTCTCGGAAGAGGAGAAAGAAGTCCCCAGCAGAGTCGCCAGCTTGTTTGCCATTAAAATCGTTTGATTGTAAATCTTAATACAAACAGAACAGTGTTACAATATAGGACTTAGATGTAGTCCTAGGAGTACACTTTTGTTTAATCTGGGTCCTAAGTACCAATGGAGTGAGTGGTAATACGTTGACTCCGTTGACGGGCTGACGACGGTTATCGGTTCTCTGAAGGTGTAGATTGCTCTGGGTGCTGGAGCTGGTTGAGAGGAGGAAGACGTTGAGTGTCTGTATAGGCCTCTCTGATGATCTCTGTCTGGATTGTTCGTATGTATGTCTCTCTGTGTGTGTGTGTATATAAGGAGGGGATGATTCCTCCATTTATAGCTGGGCAGGTTGGCTGCTCATGCGCACATATGTAGGATGCGCCGGTGCGTGGGGACGCCACGTGGAGATTGCTGATGTAGGCGCATGGATGATGTGCCCTACTCGCGGGGTTGAATTCTTCATACTGCTGTTGTGAGCCGGCACGTAGCAAAGGAGAAGATCTTTCTGTTGCTGAGATCTTGGATGAGTTGAGTCAAAGGACACGTGTCGTCGACCCATGGCTCGGAGATCTCTGATTTGGTGGGATGCGCCTTGGATTGGGCGCATGATGAGATTTTGGCTCGTGACCTTTAGGAGTCACGAGCCGTTCTGGGCGCATGGCTTTTGAGGCACATGCGAGCGACTTTCCTTCTGTCTTTCGGGATCAGAGATCAGTCTGGGGCGCATGGCTTTTGAGGCGCATGCAATGCTTCAACTGGAGACTCTTCTTCTGTCTTTAGGGATCAGTAAAGGATCTGAGGCGCATGGCTTTCGAGGCGCATGCAGGTTTGGGCGCATGGCCGCGGAGGCGCATGCGGGTGGTCGAGTGGCCACGTGGCAGTAGCCTTCGGGATAGAGTCATGATGATGCTGACGTTGTGGATGCTTCGTCTTCTGCAAAAGCTGTCAGCCGTTCAGACTTGGGAAGGCGTGCTGCCAACTCTGTCAGTTCAGCATTTAATGTTGGTGACATTCGATGGACAGCTGAGTGGGCGCGTCGGTTGACGTTCCACTAGGCGTATGGGGGCGCATCCCCTTTGATGCACTCGGTATAGGGCGCATCTGTGGGAGGCGCTTGGTGTTTGAAGGGGTGTGATGCGCTGTCCAGCCGGCGCATCCGATACGTCTTTAATGATGCGGCTGTTTCGCTTCTCGAGTGCTTTTAAATAGCCGTTTGGCTGAAGTCGAGGCGTTCGGTTCATCCATTTAATGTGAGTTCATTGCACGAAATTCGGAGAGCCATCCACTTGGCGCATGGGTTTGATCTGCCCGGCCTATAAATAGTGGCATGGAGAGAAGGTTGGCCTCTCATTCCCTCACGTCTTTCCAATATGAACTCAGGTTCTCGGGTGCATTCTGTTGACGAAGTGTTCCCGAGGGTGAAGATGAGACGCCTTGTCGTCGTTGATGCTCTTGAAGGTGACTGTTACATCCAAAAGACGGAGTCGAGGGCTTCTGAGGCAGGCGGAAGGTGCCTGTTGCGTCCAAAGATAGGGATGCTCGGGCCTCGTCTCCGTTGTTCCAGAAGTGCCGTAGATCGGAATGGCGGTGCTAGGCTCTCTCTTCCTTCAAAGTGGGTGCTGCCCACTCTGATTGTGTTGAAAGCTGCCTTTCGCCGTGATTTCGATCACGGTCTTCCTTGGTCTTTGGAGGCTCTTTCGAAGCCTCCCCTGGCCACAGCTTTGCGGTGCTCTTCTCTTCCTTGGTTCCAGCCAGAGGGTTAAATGCTTTGTGTATCGAAGCATTTATCAGGCGAGCCTAGTTGGAAGAGCGGCACATAACTGGGCTCTGCTCGGCCAGGTGAGCCTGGTTGGAAGAATAACTGGGCTGCTGAAGGGATGCACATAACTGAGCTGCTGAAGAGATGGCGGGATGCGCCTGGTTGGAGGCGCATGACATCTGCTGCGCCTAACTGGCGGCGCATGGTGACTGGCAGCGCATGATGACTGCTGCGCCTATCTGGAGGCGCATGGTGGCCGCTGGCTGTGGACTTAGGATCTTTCCTTTGTAGAAATTCTCCTTTGTACAACCTTTTCTAGACATGTAATAGACTTTTATATATAAATAAAAAGTCCTTCTTCAAATGTCTATGGTTATTGACTTTGCTGTAAAGTGTTCTGTGCGAGTCCTGGCGCATGTAGTGTCTGGCGCATGGTTTTTCTTGTTGTGAAATTCCATGCTTCTACAGTCATCAAGAATCTGTCAACTGAAAAAATAGGTTTCCAGTCAGGAATGGAACAAGCTCACCATAACACCACACTACACAATATAATATGCATGCATAAAGGAAACAATAATAAGGAGAACGAACTATAGGCATGACACGAAAGAGTATTGCTATAGCATAAAGACAACATGACAGTCGACTCAATGGAAAGAAAATGAATAAACAATATAGCAACAAGAGGTCACGTGTACTGTGTGTTTTAGAATACAAGTGTTCCGCATGTGGACGGGTTAGGACATCCGGCAGTCGGTACGTGAGGTGCAACGGCTGCTATCAACATTGACATTGGGAAAAATTGTACATTACGTAGACCACATGCATACTAGTTATATTTTTCCTCCCGACTATCTCACAAGTACATGTCCAACACGATTAACATTAACAACACGACAAACGAGAATCACGATAAACTGGAAATTAGGCATAAACATGTACATTATAATAACTCTAACTCTCGTGCACAAGCGGTAATCATGATCAGTCAAAGCAGTGACAACATGAAATATAAAGATGTAACAGTGAAAAGAAGATGTGAAGATACATGCAGTACAAAATAAAGGTAATATAATGCTACAATGAAACTTGCCTTGAGTTAAATTGCAGTTGATTTGTAACTTGATCATGTTGGCACAGAATAGTCGAAGATGCCAAAAATACGCAAGATGATCTGAATTGATGAGACGGGCCTCTAAAATAAAAACAAAAAATAAAATATTTTGGAAATTGTTAAGAAAAATATATGATGTGTACTTTTTCATCAGCGTTCCGAAACTTCAAACGTATCATGATTCCGATTTCTGGTTCTCCCGGAATCTCGAAAACACCAAAACGTGTCAAATTTTGGACAACTGACACTCCGAATTTTCAAAAAAAGGTTAAAATTATTTAAAATATATTTTATATTCATAAAATATACCTCGAGATGGTTGCAACAAAAAAAACTGGAGGTCAAATGGAGTCCAGAGTTGGAAGTTATGGCCCTTCGAAGTTGGTAAAACATTTGAAAAGGAAGGCTGAATTTATGACGAATTTGGGGTAATTATGACGAAAAAGAGAATTTTTTTGGAAAAGAAGGTATAAGAGATGATTTTATTTTATAGGTTCAATATATATAGATAATGGAAAGCAATTAGTGAATTAGGATATGATTAAAACTCAATCAATAAAGATATGATTAGGATTACCAACTAATCTGGATAGGAATATGATTAGTTCAAATAAGAAATAATCTATCTAATACTAGATATGATTCAAATAGGATTAGAATTTCTAACGGACAAGTCTCTCCATAAATTTAAATCAAATAAATTATTTAAATCCAAATCATATGAATTCAAATCCAAATCTAAATCCAAATCAAATTCAACATAATAACTTTAAGATAAATTTAATGTTTATCAAAGCAATTTAAATCATATAATAGATAAATCGTTAAATCAAATAATATTTCAAATCTAGATTAGATAATATTTAATGCCACAATTAGTCACCATAAGTATTTTAAATAATGTTTGATGTTATCAAATAAGGTAAAATATATTTTATAAATCTAAATCTTATTCAAAATATGTTACTAAATCTTTTTATTGCTCCAAAAATAATCATGATTTTTAAACTATTTTCGAAACCGAATTTTTTTTTGAAAATCCAAACATAACAATAAATAACTTTATAATTTCAATAACAAAATTTCAAGAACAAATATTTATTAAAACTAAATAGTAGTTTCAAACCGTTAATTACAAACTACATTTTGAAATGCAGAAAAAATAGTAAATATCTTTTACAAAGTTTCAAAAATAAATTACTTTCAAACCCAATAAAATAAAATAGAATAAAAATTTGAGAAACATGGGTTACAAATCTACCCACCTTAGAAAAATTTTGTCCTCAAAATTTAAGGATGACAGGAAAAATAGGCTTAGTTGGTCAGGTGAAAAGATAGAAAAATTAAAAAAGGAATAATGATCAATGAGATAAAAATAATATTTTTTTCTTAATAAGAAGATTGATCAAGAAGGATGAAAAAATGTAGTCAATGGATATAGTTCGGAGGAGTATTACCTACATGACATCTAAGTTATCACTCATCAATCTTATAAATTCGTATCCTCAAGAATATTTAAAAAAAATTCCTCAAATTCAATCATATTTTTTTTAAATCACTAACTTAATTTAATACCGTGATGTAGCAATCATGAATATCATCTTATCAAATTCACAACCCTTAATCCAACTTGATAAATATCTTCAAAATCTAACTTCACAAAACTTTAAATTCCTCAATTTTATTTTAAATTCAAAATTCAACATTTTCATAATCTCCTCAAAAATTTAAATTCCATAAATTTTCAAATCATACCTCAATTTTATTGATCAAATCAAAATTATTTCCTTTAAAAATTAAATATACGACCTTATCAATAATTCATCGATCATATAGAAAATTAAACTTCAGAATACCAAAAGCTAAAAATTTCATCTTCAACAGTAACCAAAATATTCAATTTATCAATCGAGAATTCTATCCATCTTTAATTAGAGTCATTTATCAAATCACAATTTCAACTTCATCAAATAGGGCATCTCAAAATTCAATGAATATCACCACCTTAATCATGTAGCCTATGTAACAACCTTAACTACCCATACAATCAATTCAAAATAATTCTATGGGTTACCCACGGTGTACCTAGTCCTAGGCCTAGTCATTTTTTAAAAATCAAATCAACCTAATTGTGAATGAGCATCCTAATCGTAGGCTTGCAGTAGTACGACTAATATAGGTACTACCACAAGTTCGCATAATTTTGCGAAAACGGACTGTATGGGCTACCACAAAAACTTGTTACAACCCGTACCCATTTTTCGAGGTACGAGTGCGTATCCAAGTCCAGCCTACGTCGCAGTGTCGGCGGTAGTACACTGTCTAGCCATAATGCTCATATCATGTAAAATATTATTTTATTGCTCATTCACATTTCTAAATCAATTATAAAAATTTACAAGATTTATATTTAACAAAATATAATGTCTCACAAAATTCTAATACAACAAATCTAAACAATCTATTAGAATCTATTTTGGCCTCCAAGATGTCTCTAACTCCACCCGAAGAAAACCCAAAGCAAGAGAGCAAGTCATCAAGAATCTGTCAACTGAAAAAATAGGTTTCTAGACAGGAATGGAACAAGCTCACCATAACACCACACTACACAATATAATATACATGCATGAAGAAAATAATAATAATGAGAACGAACTATAGGCATGACACGAAAGAGTATAGCTATAGCATAAAGAAAACATGACAGTCGACTCAATGGAAAGAAAATGAATAAACAATATAGCAACAAGAGGTCACGTGTACTGTGTGTTTTAGAATACAAGTGTTCCGCATGTGGACGGGTTAGGACATCCGACAGTCGATACGTGAGGTGCAATGACTGCTATCAACATTGACATTGGAAAAAATTGTACATTGCGTAGACCACATGCATACTAGTTGTATTCCCCCTCCTGACTATCTCACAAGTACATGTCCAACACGATTAACATTAACAACACGAGAAACGAGAATCACGATAAACTAGAAATTAGGCATAAACATGTACATTATAACAACTCTAACTCTCGTGCACAAGCGGTAATCATGATCAGTCAAAGCAGTAACAACATGAAATATAAAGATGTAACAGTGAAAAGAAGATATGAAGATACATGCAGTACAAAATAAAGGTAATATAATGCTACAGTGAAACTTGCCTTGAGTTAAATTGCAGTTGACTTGTAACTTGATCATGTTGGCACAGAATAGTCGGAGATGCCAAAAATACGCAAGATGATCTGAATTGATGAGACGGGCCTCTAAAATAAAAACAAAAAATAAAATATTTTGGAAAATTGTTGAGAAAAATATATGATGTGTACTTTTTCATCAGCGTTCTGAAACTTCAAACGGATCGTGATTCCGATTCCTAGTTCTTCCGGAATCTCGAAAACACCAAAACATGTCAAATTTTGGATAAGTGACACTCCAGGAATTTTCCAGAAAATTAGGTTAAAATTATTTGAAAATAAATTTTATATTAAAAAAATATACCTCGAGACGGTTAAAACAAAAAAAAACTAGAGGTCAAACGGAGTTCGGAGTTGGAAGTTATGGCCCTTCGAAGTTGGTAAAACATTTGAAAATGAAGGCTGAATTTTTGACAAATTTGGGGTAATTATGACGAAAAAAGAGAGAAATTTTGGAAAAGAAGGTATGAGAGATGATTTTATTTTATAGGTTCAATATATATAGATAATGGAAAGCAATTAGTGAATTAGGTTATGATTAGAACTCAATCAATAAAGATATGATTAGGATTACCAACTAATTTGGATAGGAATATGATTAGTTCAAATAAGAAATAATCTATCTAATACTAGATATGATTCAAATAGGATTAGAATTTCTAACGGACAAGTCTCTCCATAAATTTAAATCAAATAAATTATTTAAATCCAAATCATATGAATTCAAATCCAAATCTAAATTCAAATCAAATTCAACATAATAACTTTAAGATAAATTTAATGTTTATCAAAGCAATTTAAATCATATAATAGATAAATCGTTAAATCAAATAATATTTCAAATCTAGATTAGATAATACTTAATGCCATAATTAGTCACCATAAGTATTTTAAATAATGTTTGATATTATCAAATAAGGTAAAATATATTTTATAAATCTAAATCTTATTCAAAATAAGTTACTAAATCTTTTTATTGCTCCAAAAATAATCATGATTTTCAAACTATTTTCGAAATTGATATTTTTTTTGAAAATCCAAACATAACAATAAATAACTTTATAATTTCAATAATAAAATTTCAAGAACAAATATTTATTAAAGCTAAATAGTACTTTCAAACCGTTAATTACAAACTACATTTTGAAATGCAAAAAAAATAGTAAATATCTTTTACAAAGTTTCAAAAATAAATTACTTTCAAACATAATAAAATAAAATAAAATAAAAATTTGAGAAACAGGGGTTACAATACTCAATCACAATATTCTAAGAAGGATAAATGATACTGAAAGATAAAGAGAACAAGATATTAAAATATCATCCAGAAAATCTGACACAAAAAATTATACAAGTCCAGAGTCTCAAAGTCAACAATCTCAAATACAAATTCTAATATAATAACATGCCAAGGTGTAATATGGAGACAAAGTCCAATACCAAACTAATCTAGCTGAGCTACCATTAATGACTCATCGGCTGGAACTAACCCCTGCTGGACTAGGGTCTCCCGGTTTATGCCTACTACGTCATGAGGACCATAGTAGATAGGACACTCATCCTTGCCATAATCTGTAAAATTCTGTCAACATATCCAGTCAGGATGGAACGAGCACAAATCTCCAATAACAGTTCTAGTTAGACGATAAAAAATATGTAACAGTAAATAGAAAGAATATACAAGGTAAAGTGATACGTACATGAATCATGGTAAGACATATCAAGACTGTAAATGAATGTAAGAGCAAAAGAACAGTGTATATCATGTACAGGAATCAAAAAAACTACTATCTATGTGAGTTAGCACTAGTTTTTCAATATGTGATCGGCTTAGGAACATGATACAAGATTTAGCCTGGTTAATCATACGTGCGGTGTATGATTAACACTGTTCAAGGTTCAAGACTTGATACAAGGAGGGTATTGATCAAATATCTATGCTAATACCCCCGTCCTCTACCAGTATAATGGATCCAACCATGACACGTTATGTAGTGCCCCGCTCCGCGAAGGCACTAGATAAACAGAAAGATCGAATTGCTGGCTCTACAACAGAAGATGATTGATCTAGATGAGTGGAAGAAGTCTCATTTGCTGATTCTCTTACGCCTAATAAGAATCTGCGTTTTTGATTGAATGCTAATGTTAATGCTAATAACAAGATAGTAAATTATTGAGTATGCTTTAAGAGAATTTACATGTTGTCTTGCTAAGAAATGAATGTTGCCTTGATCAAGAGAACCTTGTCATGCTAATAACAAGACGGTAATTAGTATGTATGCTTATAAGAGATTTCACATGTTGCTATGCTAAGAACAAGAAAAGAGATAACCTATATGCTAAGGAGAATTGTTGCCTGCTAATAAGAAACGAACTGATGCCTGTATGCTAAAGAAAGATTATTGCTTGATAAAAATAAATAAATGTTTGCTATGTTAAATCAAACGAGATATTGTCATGTTAATTTAGATCTTTGTTCTGAATATGACTTATTATCCTGCTTGATAAGAAAAGAGAGAAGCTGTTGGCTATATGATCTGAAATGAAGAAAGACACGAAATGAACGTGTCGTACATCTGCAAAGGCATGAAATGAATATGTCATATATCTGAAAAGGCATGAAAAGAACATGTCGTACATCTGATCACAAATCTGTCTCATCTGATAGAACTGCTAGAGCATGCATATGGTCTCGGACAACTCATGTACGAGTAAAATTTGTCTCTCGGGTGGAATCTGGGGGCGCCTGGACCACTCGGCCTAGAAGAGATTAAGAGCACCCTGGGGTAAAAGAGACCCCATGTTAAAAGGGTAGCCGATATCTGAGTCCTTAGCGACGAGTTGAACCGGAGAGTCACATCGGCTAATCATAGGATTTCCCATGGACCATCATATAGATAGGTGTTGGTTGGTGCAGAGTTGAATCGGAGAGTCACAGCTGCCAATCAAGTCTGCATGTGTCAAGAATGTTTTGCTAAGAGCTAATGATGCAGAGACGAACACGGAATAATAATATGCCAAAGTAACAGTAAAGAAAGAATATAAATACTGAAGGGTATTTACCATAGCCATCTACGTAAAATGTACCTGAGAACACCTTCCAGTTATTAGGCTTCAACTACTGAGGCTCACAAGCACCTCAACACTCACACCCATGGCACTGTGTCGTGGAACGTTGTGCAAACGTATCAAAATAACACCAAAGCTCGAGTATAGAGACAGTGGCAAACGATTCAGGTAACAACCAAGTCCTAGATATGGCGACAATGCCAAACGTGTCAAGATAGCATGATATGACGGTAATTAATTTCTCTCCATCCCATGTTCTAGTACTATCAAGTTGAGTCATGTCAAGTCAAGTAGATCTCAAGTATAAGCAATAAATTGTGTACTCTATCACGAAGTCCATAGCCACGAATATCTCATGTACACTTCGTATCATGATCGTGTCAGTGTCCTACGCTCTATCGTGTCAATAAAATACGAATAAAATGTATCGCCATGTGTAGTGTTGATACCTAATAGCTATATACAGACGTCGGCACCCGAATACCATTCGGACGCTAAGTACCAACTGATCCTACATCCAACATCTAGAGATAAAAATAAAAGAACAAAAAAATGACAAAAGTACTGAAACTTTGGCAAGGTACACATGCATTTCTTCTGCAACTTTGTGAACTACTGCCCTACTCCAAGATCCTTGCTCACTGCGTCACGTACACCTATCATAATAATTCTACTATATACCCTACATGGACTTACAATAAATAGACCCAATAATATGTATACAAAACTAATTATATTAACTATTCAACTCAATCTAACATATATATAGCATTAAATATATTCAATAAAGTAATATTTTAATAACATAAAAATATCCTATTTAATTATATAAAAAATAATTATAAATCTTCTATAATAATAATTAATATATTTTATTTATAAAATATGTGTATAAGTCTTATTTTGATTTTACATCAATATACTTAGACTTGTTCTATAGTTTGGTTACCGAAACGATAAATTCTCTAAAAATATTGATTCTGTAAAATTAGTATAATTTTTTTTTCTTATTAAAACATGCACAAAAATTATTTTGGACAACTCTTATGAACTTTCGATGCATATGGACACATAGAACATATGGGTTTTCGGTGTTCCGACATTACGACGATAGGTTCAAATTTTATTAAAATAGTAAACATCAATGAAATACTACACAAGTTTATTCAATGGAACTCTTAGGATGTCTAAGTCTTACCAAAAATGTAGGAAGAGTCAAAGTGGTCTGGAAGTTGCCGAAAACTCGCACACGAAAGAATTAGTCCTGGCTGGACACCTTGTAGCAAAACAGATACCCCAAACAAACCATTCGGAACTGTATGGGTGGCCAATTAGAAATAAAAATAAACATAGAGATCTTTCCATTAGTTTTGATTTCACAAAAAGATGAGGTCGAAAATTACATGAAATGCTATACGCAAAACAGCGTACCTACTGGAACGAATTTTGACTTAGAATCCAACTTTGGGTGACTTCAAAAATTCACAACTCCTCACAAATTTGTCATGGATCCTCAGAGGCTTGCTAGGACGTTAGAGGGTCATGTTAGCTTCACAATGAATATTCGTGGAGCATCACGGAAGGTCGAAAAGGGGTCAAAACTGTCAGTACGCCACAAGATGCTGTCGGCAGCCAATGTTGGAAGGAATTTCGAGATTGGAACTTTTGGGAGGAGGTGGAAACTAAAATATTAGATTAAAATATAAAGCTTGAGGCTTTTATATGTTAGGGTTTGTCTAAGGAAGACTTTAGAAAAGTTTGGTGAGATTTGGTTGCACCATTTGAAAGATATGTATATTTGAATCAATGGGTAATTGATGAGTTTCCTAATTTAGAAAGTCAATGGTAGGTTATTGCAAATCTATTATGGCTGTACAAAATCTTCTAAAAATTAATGTTAAAATTCATCCTAATTAGTTATGGTAACCTATTATAGGCTCAACCAAGACTAATTGAACTGCTTCTTGGCCTATAGGGTTTATGGAATTGAAATTGACTCCGAAAAGCTATTTAATGGGTCTTGTGTGCCATTTGAAAATAAATAGCACATGAGAACTTAATTGAGTAGGGACACCATTGGCATGTCTATAATAGACTCAAAATATGTCAAAACTATATATTGGGTCTAATGGTTTGGATCAGGTTTGGGCCTCAAATCGAAATTGGAAAATACGTCTAATTTACGGTAAAGGGCTAAATGACTATTTTGACCCCAAAGTTGTGCAAGAAATATGTAGTACAAGAGAACATATTTGAGTGGGACATGATATACCATAATGAAGATGGACTCGTCTAGATTTTGAATATGGAACTAGATTTAAGATTTGATAATTATTGTGCTTCAAAAATCGAAGCTATAGTAAAGTACCTCTATAGTCAATAATGATTATAAAATATAATTTAATATCAAATATCCATAATAAGTAAATAAAAATAACATCCAAAAATTAGGGGGCTTATAATACCAATATGATACGACCGGTACAGATACTCATAGGAATGGTTTGATACCAATTCGAATATCGATACTGTTAACCTTGGTTATTACAATTAGGTACTAAATTAGAATATTCTTATTCTTTAAGTTGATACTTGAATTTACAATATATATGGTACGTACATGCAGAATTGGTTTAAACAATGAGTTGATACTTAGTTGACCGTTTGTGGATGTATAATCAGGGACATTAGAGCAGGATTGGTTTGACAAATTATTTTAAGATAGGCATCGATAAATTTCTCAGATATGCCAGTAGCCAATATTACTTCATAGGCGGGAGGCTCATAAAGTTTCTTTGTGTCAAATATAATAATATACCATTCAAAGAGGTGGATCTCTAACGAGTGGACGGCTCAAGGAGAACCTCTTTGGTTTTGCAATTTTAGTCCACATTCAATACAAAGGTGGAAATATAATGCCCCAGAACCAGAATACTGGAGAGCGGGGGCGTACATAGCCAGCTACGTATATTGACGTACAACCCACCTCGCTATACGGTCACGGCTGTCTAGATACATGAGGGTTTAACTACAAGCCATCAGTCCCCTATGGTCATGAACAAGCCTATTGTCTCAATCTTAAGCAAGTAATAACAGTTACAAGATGTCAGAGCACCAAATATATAATAGCAAGGCGTCCCATACATTACATATTTGGATGATCATGAAGCTAGTTGTACAAAATGTCAAGACTAGCAAGAGTTTTAGTCATACATGATCAACCCTAGGATTCGTCAATCATGTTACAGCCCATAGGCAGACAGAAAATAAAGGTGCAATACGAGCTAATACGTGCTTGCCGGCTAAACGCCTCAAAAGAATAATCTTACAATAGAGTGGTAGAGCCAAAAAAAATAAACCCACTCGTTGCCAGGGTTACGCCTGGTGGTCACCATCTGGCTGGAAGGTAGGTAGATCCTCTGGAGCTGCTCCAAAATCTGGCCATACAAAACCAGCTGGGTCAGACCCCAGAAAGAGCAAGTACCACAAAGGAGGCTTCACTTAGGAACAAAAACCAACATATCATAAATGAATATTAAAGATAATCATAAAGATACTGATAATAACAGAGACAACAATAATAAATTGAGTACGAGAAAACTATTCAAGTAGTCAAGTCGCAACCCTTAAACTAAACAAGGACCGGGGTTGCAACCCTTTACCTGAATAGAAACCCATCTCAAATACTGTTGGTAAAGTAAAACATGATGAGCTTGATATAGGGTATAATAAGACAATAAACAAAGAGAGGACCCAGAACTGCTCCGGGAGCCAGGTTACAACCCTTAAACCAAATAAGGACTGGGGTTGTAACCCTTCGCCTGAACAGAACTGGACCTTTGATCATTATTGTTAAGGTAAGCATAAATAATCATGCTGATATATGATAAGCTAACCATGGGACTATTCAGATAGCCAAGTTACAACCCTTAAACCAAACAAGGACCGGGGTTGTAACCCTTCATCTGAACAGAACTTGGTTTCTCATCAATTATCGATAAGTAAGCACAAAAAATCAGGTCATGTTACAAGCTTGTACAAGATCAGGACAAAACTAGGCTGGGCTAGACTCCATCCAATCAATCACGGTCACGCAATGAGTCTGGCTTGATACTTTAACTAAATAGGGTTATCACAGGCCTAGTTACTAGCAGAATACAATGAGATTATTCTAACAGCCACAAGCCCTGCAGACCATCCAGGTTATCCAGATGCAATTGAGGATTGAATTCATGTGGGTACATCGTCCGAGAAACGTATGTACCCTTAAATATCTTAGTGGGTACAACACATGACAGTGTGCTGAAAATGTGCCCTACTCGACGGTAGGCTACAAATCCCATGATGGGGCGCCCAGATAACGGGATTGCCTGTAGCTGGGAAATCTCTCCATGACTACTGGATTTTCTAGTTATTAGCCTTAGTCAATTTTAGTAGGTACCCCTGACCGTAGTATTCAGAAGATCCCTATCCTAGACATGATGCAAGACAATACTGGTTTATTTGTACAAACACAATCATCCACGGTGTCCAAGCCATTTATTATAGTCATGTCATGCAAGCCGTCGCAACATCTTTCAATAGTTACCATGGTGCATACTTGTCACATCTTGTTATGTCATGCTATGTCATGCCATGTCATGTCATGCACCATTATTAGTCTGGTCATATCACTCAGTCCGTGCTTGTCAATTCATAAATAGTGCAAGGCATAAAAGACAATCGGGTACACAAGGACTCAAGGCTCTACGCGAGTGAGCCTCTACGCTAGGCCGAGGGCCTTAAGCGTAAAGCTGCTCTATGCTAGCAAGAGCAAGGGAGAGATAGCTCTACGCGAGTGAAGATGCACGTGGGTGGGGTTCTACGCTGTCGGGTTATAAGCAAGTGAAATTACATGCGCGTAAGAATTTTACGCGAGTAGAATTCTACGCGCACAAACACCCGAGCGAAACTCTACGCATGCGAGAGTCTACTCGAGCCAAAGTCTACGTGAGTATGACTCTACGCGAGCGGGATGGTCCCGACGTAGAGTTCGAATACGCTAGCACGCAATTGCGTGTGCGTGAAAGGGGCACTACGCAGGCACGTTAAGACATGAGCGTAAAAAAAGGGCTGAATAATACGCTGGCACGCAATGCGTGGGCGTAAAAGGGCTAAACATTACGCTAACACGTTAGAACCTGTACGTAAAACTCCATCTTCTCCCTATGGCCAAGACAAGCATGCGTAAAAGCTCAGAAACTCGAGGAACTCCATCTCGGCCAAGACTTGGTGAAGTCCGGTCATCTCAACACCAAACTTGCGTAAAATCAAAATTCCTACTACATGGGACTCTCCAATTCGGGAACAACCAAGTTTAAAAGATCAAAACCAAGAAGATTAAAATACTAAAAACTTAGATCTATATGAAATGGGCCATGGAATTCGAAAATGCTAAGTACTAATGTGACTTAGAATCTTGTGGAGAAGAAAATGGAACAATAAAACTTGAGGTCATCATTGAAGCAAGCTGTACTTGCCTAGACCTCTCTCTCTGGTAGGTGGAGAGTAATGGTGAGGAAGAAGAAGAGTTAATAAAAAGTAAATAAGGAGAGAGAAGGGGTATACGGCTAATAAAGGAAAAGAGGAGTAGTAGGTGGGGTTGGTTCACATAAAAAACCAATCCCAATCGAACCAAGCCGAACCAAGCAAGGGAAATCCCAAGATAAACCATGCAATGAGACATGCAATATACGTACACATATACCAAAAAACGTAATACGAACCACGGTCATTACAACTCTATCCACCTTAAAAGAATTCCGTCCTCGAAATTTAATTAAGAGACTAGAGAGGCAAGGATAAGCTAAACTAATCACAGGCAAGCTATAACAAGGCAATCAAGCAATCACTCATTCAAGCAAGGAACTGAGAGCATAAGGCATGAGAAAGACATTATACCTTACGAGTCAAATAAGTCGGGATATCGCGATCGGATATCATCCTCACATTCCCATGTTAACTCACCCAAAGTATGATGACCCCAAGCAACACGGACTAAATAGTCTTGTTCTTGAGTATCTTCTCTCTCCGGTCCAATATAGTCACGGGCCTCTCCTCATACGAAAGGTTGGTACCAACAACAAATTTTGAATGATCCAGGATGTGGCTCGGGTCCGGGATATACCGTCGTAGTTGGGATACATGGAACACGTCATGCACCTCACGTAACCACGGCAGAAGAGGGAGACGATAGGACACATCTCCTACTCGTTCCAGAATATCAAACGGCCCTATATACCTAGGACTAAGCTTTTCCCGTACGCCGAAACGAATGACGCCACGGTTAGGCAAAATCCTCAAGAATACATGGTCGTCGACCGAGAATTCAAGGAGACGCCGATGAGAATCGGCCCAATGACGCTGGCGATCTTGGGCGACTCGAAGATGATCTCTAACTCTTCTGACCACCTCAACTGTCTGAGCAATCATTTCCGGACCGAGCATCTGCCTCGCTCCAATATAGTCCCACGCTAGCGGGGATCGACACTTCCTATCATATAGTGCCTCGAACGGTGCCATCTGGATACTGGCCTGAAAACTGTTGTTGTATGAGAACTCCACCAGGTGCAGGTAATCTTTCCACGAACCATCAAAGTCAAGTGTAAAGATCTCAACATATCTTCCAAGGTTCGTATGGTACGCTCTGACTGACCATCTGTCTGCGGATGATAAGCTGAGCTGAACTGGAGGTGAGTTTCCAAACTCTCTTGCAGGTTGCGCCAAAAATACGACATAAACCTTGAGTCTCTATCCGAGGTGATACTGACTGGTACACCGTGAAATCTGACGATCTGCCTGAGGCACATCTCTGCTAGCTGAGCCGTTGGTTGACCAACTCTGAATGGAAGAAAGTGAGCCACCTTCGTGAGCCTGTCTATAATAACCTAAATAGCATCTCTACCGGCCGGGGACCTAGGTAATCCAGTTACTAAATCCATGGTTATATGCTCCCATTTCCATTCTGGAATCAGCAAGGGCTGAAGAAGTCCTCCTGGCCTCTGATGTTCAGCTTTAACCTATTGGCAAACCAAATACCGAGAGACAAACCGGGCTATTTCCCTCTTCATGCCATTCCACCAAAAGTGCTGATGGATATCACGGTACATCTTCGTGCCACCTAGATGAATGAAATAATGAGAACTGTGAGCCTCGCCATGATCTCCTGTCTGATATCTCCACTGGGTACACAAAGACGCCTTCTATGCCTAAGTGTACCGTCTCCATGAATGCATAACTCTGGTCTTCGTCCTGCCTTATACTCTGCTCTGAGCTGCTGAAGCTTAGCATCTGCTGACTGCGCCATCCGAATCCTCTTGACTATACTAGACTGAACTTGTATACTGGCCATCAATGCTACACTGGTAGAAAGGACAACTTCTATACCCATCTTCTGAAGATCTGCTAACAGCTCTGGTTGTGTTGTTAGGAAATAAACTCCGGCTCTCCTGCTCAATGCATCTGCTACAACGTTGGCCTTCCCAGGATGATACTACAGGTTGACATCATAATCCACAAGTAGCTCTAGCCACCTTCTCTGACGCATGTTAAGATCCTTCTGGGTGAAAATATACTTCAGGCTCTTGTGGTCGGTAAAAATCTCCACCCTATCTCCATACAAGTAGTGTCTCCACAACTTAAGTGCAAACACTACTGTTGCCAGCTCCAAGTCATGGATTGGGTAATTCCTCTCATGATCACGAAGTTGGCATGACGCATAAGCTATTAGCTTCCCATGCTGCATTAAAATACATCCTAAACCTCTACCTGAAGCATCACAATATATTGAAAATCCTTCAGTTCCATCTAGAAGCGTGAGAATGGGTGCCGTCATCAAACCTCGCTTCAATTTCTCAAAAAATCCTGGCACTCTGCTGTCCAAGCAAACTGCACATCCTTGCAGGTCAACTGGGTCAATGGCGCTGAAATCCGAGCAAAGTCTGAAATAAATTGCCGGTAGTAGCCGGCCAAGCCAAGAAAACTGCAAACTTCTGCAACTGTGCTGGGCACTGGCCATGTCTTAATGTCACGACCCGCACCCACCGTGAGGGTACGAGTACGTAACAACGTCCAGCCTACGCCGCAGTGTCGACGGTAGAACGCTGTTCTAGGTCATGAACTATAACTACATAATATGAATACTCTCCATAAGGAGGCCAACACAGAGGTACAACTCAATCACAATTTAAGGTAGAATGTAGCATGATGGAAATAGATAAGAAATCCTCAACTGAGGTACAGCATAAAGAAATAACAAAGTCTCAACATCTCTAAAATATACAACTCTGAAAATAAGACAACAACTAAACATGAAAAGAAAGGACAGTCTAAGCTATCTACACTATACAAGGTATCATCCTGAGCAGCTGCCTGAACCTCCCCAGGGGTCCAGGTCGCGAGTGTCAACTAGACAAACTCCAAGTAAGGGTGCAGGGTTCCTCATCATCCTCTGTAAAATTTTCAACAGGTCCAGTCAGGATGGGAGTGAGCACAAAACATCGTGATCACGCAGTTCATATCATGTTAGAAAATATAAAGCATGCAATAGAGTAAGGTACATGAAATGCTGAAAGAAGAATGTATATGAAAACAACAGAGATTTGATAATGGGAAATATCTATATATGATAAGTAAGAACTGTAAGCAATATGTGATTTAGAGCACAATATGGTTATGTAAACGGGTTAGGTTATACAATAAAATGGGACTCCTTTGTACGTGAGTGTACAATGAATATATACAATTTCTTATACAATAGGATTGATCACATAACCACTTCTACTCTCCCTCCCCAATCAATACACAAGGATCCAATTCAGTTACGTTACCTTATACAATGGCTTGTACAATGGCTTGTACAATGGCTTATACAATGGCTTGTACAATGACTTGTACAATGGCTTGTACAATAGCTTGTACAATGGCTCAATGTGATAATGAGAGTACAATATGCACAATGAGTGTACAATGATAAGGATATTCAATAAATATAATATGTAAGTGAAACGTACATCACAATATGTATTTAGTGAATACAAGAAGATAACATCTCAGAAGAAGATCCGTATAGTACCAATCCATGATAATAATCGTGTCAGCATCAAGTACAGTAATCTAGAGCAAGAATATAAATCCAGACAAGTATGAAACGGTCAGAGAATGTACTCACCTCGTATCTGAATGTCTGAAAAAAATGTACTGTCCGAGATGAGGTACCTGACTCCTAGTTAGAGCAACACAAGTCAAGATGTATACATGGGATGATAATAGTAATCTATAATGCATCTGCATGCTGTCTAGGCCAAACTAGACTAAAGTCAACACTTGGTCAACTCTAGTCAACCACACTAGTCAACTAGGTCAAGTTCTAGCCCAAACAAGTCTAATAAGTCTCACTAGGCCAAACCAAGCCTAGTCTAGCAATCACACACCAATCACAAGGCTATACAAGCCAACACAAGTCACACATCAAGATACATCACTATCATGCATATTCGATATTATATATATATATATATATATATATATATATATATATAAAAGAGAAAAGAACTAACATTTAAAGCTATGTGTGTGTGTGAACATGTAGGTGTACATGAAAAGAGAAATCAATACTAGTTATGAGTTTACACTACACATGGCACAAAGCTAACCCATCTACATTACACATGTATTATACTTACATACATGGCTACAAGTATACATCTATATACATTAGAGTAGTGACTATTTAAGTTATAACTAACATGCATCTATACTTTACATAAATCTATATATATTATAGCAATCATTTAGAGAAGGGTTACATGGCATGGTGGTTGATATAGAGTGGGGTGTCCTTGTATAGAGGGTGAAGTTCATTCTCAGTTTAGTTCCACATTTACATATAAACTAAAGTGAACTATCCCATAAACTGGTGTAACTAACCACATAAAATAAACCATGTTATCTGAAATCTGCCATTAAGCTAACATCCCATATGCATACAGCTCATGCATCGTCTAATACTGAAATTAACTAACATTTCGAATTAAGGGGTTGAAGGTTAACATTACATTCATAGACATTCCAATATATTGAAAACTAAAATTGGCTTGGCAATAGGAAAAGGAAGGTATATATGTGTAAGACCCAGTTTTCTGAAATTGGGGTATTTTTGAAAATTTATTATTTTTATTATTTATTAATGGTGATTTAGTCATGTTATGAATTTTGGTGATTTTTAGTTAGATTAAAATTATTTTCTAAGTCATGGCTTATGACTTTGTGATTTTACTAGTGTAACCCTAGTGTAAACCCTAGAGATTTCATAACCTAGAGACCAACCATGACCATGTAAGCCTAACCATGTGATTAGGATATCAAATTACCACTTTTTAGTCAAAAGGGTATTTTGGTAATTTATTAGAATTTATTTAGAATTATTTGAATTTATGTAGTTTATTATTATTTAATTAGTGGATTAGTGTCATGTTAGCTCCTAACCTAGTTTACCCTAACCTAGAGATTAGTCACTAACCTAGGAGGCTAATGTTAGATGTTAACCTATGTGTAAATATCTTAGGTTGGAAATATCTAAGATATTACTTTCTTAGATATTTTAGAAACCTAAAATATCTATCCCCTTAGTCAAAGACTTAGGAGCTAAGTTTTGCTAGGTGGATAAACCCTAAATATCTACCCCCTACCCCCCATGGCAGCCAACACCCTACCCCCATCCTATATAAACACCCCCCTTTCATTCATGTCATTTTTTTTACATACACTAAAAACCTATTTTTCCCACAACTTCACACCCTCACCACTTAATCATTTGGACTCCAAATTAAGCCTAGTTTCTTGCATTAGACTCCCCTATACTAGAGGATACTAGTTATGGCTTGCTAGCAAGGATTTGTGGAGCTTTGGACATTGGGAGTTGAAGGGGGTTTTCATTCAAAAAGGCCTAATATTGAAGATTTTGCACTCATAGGTAAATACCCTCAAACCATGTTAATTTTGTGTTTTCTCTTCATATTTGCATGCATCTAGGTATAAGGGAACTGTGGGTCAGGTTTGGTAGGATTTTGAGTTGGTTTGGTGTCCGTATCGGACACGTATCCTAAGCCTTAAACCCTTGTTTGGTGAAATGCCACAATGGACTTGTCTTTGTTATTTTGTAAAACAAATTACACTTCCTTGTAGCCCTAGACTTGCTGATCACAAAACACCTAGACTGAGCACGTTTTCGTGCTGTGTCCGTGTCCAAATTGGACACGAACCCACTGCACGAGACCCTCGTGCATGCCCTGCTACCCGACACTTCGTGCGCACTGCACAGGCCACTAGGACACGTGCAAATTGACACGAACACGGGGACAATGTCTGCGAACATGCCCCCAAAATTTGGTGTCGCTTTGTGTCGTGTCGAGTGAGAAATCTCACTCGCACTGGACACGGGCTGTCAATGCACACGCGCGCGGGGGCAACTTCGCGCGTATCGTGTCGCGCGGACACGACACGTTGGCACCTCGTACTGACACGAGAGTGTAGCCCTATGTGTGGCGTACACGAGGACACGAGCACGAGATGCGTCGTGTCCTGTGTCGCGAGCACGAGGCGTGTGCATCTCTGCACGACGCAGTAAAAATTGCGCGTATCAGTCGAGTTTCCTCGACTGATACGGCTCTCGTGTCGACGCTGTAGGACACGTGGACACGTAACAGAGTATCCATCATATAGCCCTATATGTGGGCTACACGTGTGTGCGACCACGAGACGTGTCGTGTCTCGTGGTGTGTCCTAGAGTGGACTGCACGCGTGTACGACACTGTGGTTTCGTGCGCGTGTCAGGATTTACCCGAGTGAGTTTTTACGTGTTTGGACACGCCGTGTCATGTCGTGGTGGACTGCCACTGACACATACGACACGTATATGTATGGGGCACCAGTTACCAACCATTAGAATCGAGCCTTAGCTCGTTTTAGTGTGTGTAAATCGAGTTACCTATTTTCGAGTGCACAGTGCACTGTTTCCAGGTTTTAGGATTTCCAATTTTTGCAAAATCGATTTTCAAATCGATTTTGATTATGTTTTATACATTGTACTAGTGTATTTTAGTATGTATATACGTAGTATATATGTATATGTGAGTGTGGGTGAGTTTTGGGGATAATTGGTAGTGTGTAGGTGTAGTTGTGTGTGTATATACATAGGAGTGTATATATGTACTGTGTGTGTATGTGTTTGGGGGCTGGATTTGGTTCCAGGAACCCCCCCTCTCCTTTCCTGTCCCCTCTTCCTGTCTCTCTCTCATTCTCACTCTCTCACTCTATGTCTCTCTCTCTTCCCTCTATATATATATATATATGTAATATATATATAAGTTTTATATATATATATGTATATATATATATATATATGATATATATATATATATATATATATATTGTATTAGATATACATAGTGTCATTATATATATATATGTGAGTGTGGGTTTGTATTATATATAGTATTCATATTTTAATATATAGATAGTAGGTAGATAGTGTCTATTCATATATATAGTTATATATATATATCTATATAACTTACTAGATATAGGTTATATGAAACCTACACCACTAGCCTATGAAAACCTATAAGACTAGCCTATGGCTTAGGGCTAACCCTAATGACCTAAAACACTATAAGTGACCCTTGTTGACTAAGGGTTGACCAAAGTCAACCTTAGGTCAAAGTTGACCTAGTTAACCTAGAATTGACTAGGATTGACCTAAAATGACTAGTTTAACTAGTTGACTAGTAAGACATAGTTTGACTAGGTAATTGACCATTGTTGACCAAAGTCAACTATAGGTCAAACCTTGACCAAATTGACCTAGAAATGACTTGGATGAACATAGAAGGACTATTTGACTTGAGTTTGACTAAACTAGATGATTAGGTTGACCATATGGATTATGAGGGTAATCCTATATAGATAAAGATATGTATGGGGTTAAGTTAGATACCTAGAGTCGAGTCATGACTTGAGTTGGAGAATGGGATTAGCTTGATTATAGGATTAAGGTTGGTATTGTACTATATGTATTTATGTGTGGTATACTTTGTATAGGTAATTGTAGTATAGTATCTTAGGTATTCTAAGACATGTTAGCCTAAGTTGGTTTGAGTTAGCCTTATAGAGTTTGACTGGATGTTGACCATTAGTCAAGATTAACCTAATTACCTTATTGACTAGTCTATGATTAACCAAAACCTTAGTTAGACTAAGACTTGACCCTATATGGACCCAAGTAACTAGAGTTGACTAGTTTGGCTAGAATGTTTGACCAAGGGTTGACTTTAACCTAGATTAGACTTGTTTAACTTTGTTTGACCTTGTATGACTTAGTTTAACTTCTTGTAACCTAGTATGACTTAATTTGACTTAGTTTGACTGTAGTGTTGACCAATTTTGACTTTGACCTAGATTGGCTTAGAATTCATATAGATTGTATCGTAGATTTCATTTACCTTCATTTTGGACATGTCATAACTGTATTGCTCTATTTTAGGACATTGTGACCCTGGTACAGACATCTGATATTACACTACTCTTTCCAGAGTAACAGGCGAGTACATTCTCTGATAATTCTCTCATTTATTTGTCGATTACTGTATTTCAGTTCTAGTTAGTTCTATGTGATTCTCTGTATCAACACGTGTGGATATTTCTGGATTCATGTATCGACACATACCTTACTTGCTGGCCTCTATTACTGGAGTCATTGGTATCATTCCAGAATCATTTCTGGAATCATCACGTATTGGCCAGACTCATCTCGATTCTTTTTGTCGATTTTGGATTCACTTGCTGGACGGGGAAATATTGAGTAAGACATGTAGACATACCCCAAATCCGGAATCTCCTACTGGAATCTACCGGAAGCATAACCATCTCTTGCCCGATCAGTGATAGATGTGTCTGATACCTACAGCCGTTTGCATGTCGACCTCGGTATTTTAAAACACACTGTTAGATCATAGTTGGACTCACCCTGGTTTCATTGATCACTGTTGGACTCATCTTGTACTGGAAATTATCTGGTATCAGATTATATGGACTGGACTCACACTGGGATTACTTTAGACTTATATCGTACTGTCTGGACTCACACATGATATTCTAGTTCAGTTAGCTTTTATTACAGTCTTCATTGCTATGATTTCTTCTCTTGTTTTAGTTACCTTTCTTTTCTTGTATCTTACTGTTTCTCTACGCCATCATTACCTGTATAAAACTGCCATGCTCATCAATAAAATTGTCTATAACTGTTTTATAGTTCTTTGTCATTTACTTGGGTTTTTCTAGATGAGTTGTACTCGTTTCCGTCCTGATTGGACCTGTTGAAAATATTACAGATGATAATCTTGAGGACACATGCCCTGCTTACCATGGACCTGGCGAGGGATTAGCTACCTTTGGTTCTGACTCTCAGGAGTGATTCAGGAGATTAGCTAGTAGACTACTTTAGCTTTCATGTTTTGGCTTGTTGTATTAAAGTTAAGATATTGAGTCTGTATTAAGTTGGTTTGAGATATTGGTGTATTATTTTAGTAGTTAGTTGTTGTTGTCTTTAATTCCTTAGGTATAACTTCTGTGTTATCTTTTCGTGTTTAGACTGTGTTGAGTAGATCATACCCTTTACTTGCCCTCCATACGGAGCTGATATCTGGACAAGTACTTTTTATATTCACTGCATGAGATTAGTTAGCAACCTAGGACAGCTTACTACCGTCGACACTGCGGCGTAGGCTGGACGTACCCACTTCTCGTGCCCCTATACCGGGTGCGGGTCGTGACACATTTTTAGTGGTGCCCCCATGCAGGTCTGTCGACTAAATTGTTTGGTTACGTTATTGTACCAAGCATGCCTGCAATTAGGAACTTAAGGTAATTAGACAACATTAGGAATGACGCTTAGAACACCTAGAGGAATACTAGGATTGCAACATAGGAAATACATCCCATGCTTGCTATTATAATTAGATTTTCTTGTATATGATTGTTTTGCTTTAAGAGTCCTTATAAGTCTTTTTATTGTAAATAGATGGTGCTTACTCGTTCATCTCGGTATGTCTCACCTGAGAATGGCACGCTCCCCATCCAGTCAGCTGACCAGTTGACACCTCCACCTTCACCTACCACTTTCCCCCACTCTACAGATCCACAAACCCGGATACCACAACCACCTTCCACATCACAGGCCCAGCAGGACCCAATACTTCCACCACCCCCTATCACTATACCTACCCAGGCTTCCGTCACACTCGATGGGAACCAACTGCTCATTCTGATCCAGGGGTTCCTAGCAACCCATCAGGAGTAGACCACCCTACTCCGCCAGAGCATGGAGCATTCTGAGGGACGTACCGTGGTCCCACCACCTGTAGAGCCGCGGCAGAGAGCAGGGACGATCAAGGACTTCATGGGTCTGAATCCTAAGGAGTTCTTAGGGACTGAGGGCATAGTAGTAGCAGATGACTGGTTAGATTCGGTAGAGAGGAAGCTCATTGGAGTTAGGATACCGGATGACCTCCATGTCGAGGCAGCGGGATTTTTGCTGATAGACTTGGCAGGAGTTTGGTTCCGTAATGAGCCGTTATTCGCGAGAGGGAGAGCCACTTGGAATCAGTTCAAGATCCAGTTCAAGAAGAAATTCTTCTCGACCACTGCTAGAGTAGCCATGGGGCTACGATTCCAGAACATCTAGCAGGGGAACCGTTCTGTCGACGAGTATACGACAGAGTTTAGTCGCCTGAGCCGTTTCGCTCCTAGCCTAGTTGCTGACCCTGAGGAGATGACGCGTAGGTTTTGCCGTGGTCTAGTTCCAGACATTGGCATTCTTATAGTGGCGAACGGTATGACTGACTACTACCAGAGCTTAGAGTTAGCCCGGAGTATCGAGGAGCGTCTTCTATCTTGCAAGAGGCCGGCTTCTGTACACATTGAGGGACCCTCCAAGCGTCAGGCTTTCCAGCAGAAAGTGCCGACGCTACACCAGCAGACATATCGTCCACCCTCACCACATCATTCGACCCCGCCAGTTAGAGCCCCGGGACCCCGACAGCAGCAGAGGCCATTTCAGCAGGTACAGCATCAGTATCGGGGTTAGGACCCGAAGACGATCAGTTGTTCATACTGCAGGAAGCAGGGACACATCAGGGAGCAGTGTAGGAAGAGGCTGAAGGTTTGCTATACCTGTGGGTCTGATACTCACCAGAAGATGGATTGTCCTATTGCACCTCCTTATAAGGGAGCTAGGCCACCTGTAGCTCAGCACCAGAGGGGTGGAGCTTTTGCGATGACGGTCGAGGAGACCAACGCTGCAGGTGACGGGTTAGCAGGTTTGTCTTTCCTGTCCTTCCTTTCCCATCTTGTTGTATGATTCCATTAGTACCTGTCAGGATATGCTTGTGATATGCTAGATAGTGTAGTTATCCTGTTCAAGACTGTGGAATCACGACCAGTAGGACTATGATTGCATGTTATCTTTTGACTCTGATTGACTGGGGGTTTGACCTAGAAGGAGTACGACTATCTTAATTTCGAGGACGAAATTTTTCTAAGGAGGGTAGACTTGTAAGACCCAGTTTTCTGAAATTGGGGTATTTTTGAAAATTTATTATTTTTATTATTTATTAATGGTGATTTAGTCATGTTATGAATTTTGGTGATTTTTAGTTAGATTAAAATTATTTTCTAAGTCATGGCTTATGACTTTGTGATTTTACTAGTGTAACCCTAGTGTAAACCCTAGAGATTTCATAACCTAGAGACCAACCATGACCATGTAAGCCTAACCATGTGATTAGGATATCAAATTACCACTTTTTAGTCAAAAGGGTATTTTGGTAATTTATTAGAATTTATTTGGAATTATTTAAATTTAACTAGTTTATTATTATTTAATTAGTGGATTAGTGTCATGTTAGCTCCTAACCTAGTTTACCCTAACCTAGAGATTAGTCACTAACCTAGGAGGCTAATGTTAGATGTTAACCTATGTGTAAATATCTTAGGTTGGAAATATCTAAGATATTACTTTCTTAGATATTTTAGAAACCTAAAATATCTATCCCCTTAGTCAAAGACTTAGGAGCTAAGTTTTGCTAGGTGGATAAACCCTAAATATCTACCTCCTACCCCCCATGGCAGCCAACACCCTACCCCCATCCTATATAAACACCCCCCTTTTATTCATGTCATTTTTTTTACATACACTAAAAACCTATTTTTCCCACAACTTCACACCCTCACCACTTAATCATTTGGACTCCAAATTGAGCCTAGTTTCTTGCATTAGACTCCCCTACACTAGAGGATACTAGTTATGGCTTGCTAGCAAGGATTTGTGGAGCTTTGAACATTGGGAGTTGAAGGGGGTTTTCATTCAAAAAGGCCTAATATTGAGGATTTTGCACTCATAGGTAAATACCCTCAAACCATGTTAATTTTGTGTTTTCTCTTCATATTTGCATGCATCTAGGTATAAGGGAACTGTGGGTCAGGTTTGGTAGGATTTTGAGTTGGTTTGGTGTCCGTATCGGACACGTATCCTAAGCCTTAAACCCTTGTTTGGTGAAATGCCACAATGGAATTGTCTTTGTTATTTTGTAAAACAAATTACACTTCCTTGTAGCCCTAGACTTGCTGATCACAAAACACCTAGACTGAGCACATTTTTGTGCTGTGTCCGTGTCCAAATTGGATACGAACCCACTGCACGAGACCCTCGTGCATGCCCTGCTACCCGACACTTCGTGCGCACTGCACAGGCCACTAGGACACGTACAAATTGACATGGACACGGGGGCAATGTCTGCGAACATGCCCCCAAATTTTGGTGTCGCTTCGTGTCGTGTCGAGTGAGAAATCTCACTCGCACTGGACACGGGCTGTCAACGCACACGCGCGCGGGGGCAACTTCGCGCGTATCGTGTCGCACGGACACGACACGTTGGCACCTCGTACTGACACGAGAGTGTAGTCCTATGTGTGGCGTACACGAGGATACGAGCATGAGATGCGTCGTGTCCTGTGTCACGAGCACGAGGCGTGTGCATCTCTGTACGACGCAACAAAAATCGCGCGTATCAGTCGAGTTTCCTCGACTGATACGGCTCTCGTGCCGACGCTGTAGGACACGTGGACACGTAACAGAGTGTCCATCGTGTAGCCCTATATGTGGGCTACACGTGTGTGCGACTACGAGACGTGTCGTGTCTCGTGGTGTGTCCTAGAGTGGACTGCACGCGTGCACGACACTGTGGTTTCGTGCGCGTGTCAGGATTTACCTGAGTGAGTTTTTACGTGTTTGGACACGCCGTGTCGTGTCGTGGTGGACTGCCACTGACACATACGACACGTATATGTATGGGGCACCAGTTACCAACCATTAGAATCGAGCCTTAGCTCGTTTTAGTGTGTGTAAATTGAGTTACCTATTTTCGAGTGCACAGTGCACTGTTTCCAGGTTTTAGGATTTCCAGTTTTTGCAAAATCGATTTTCAAATCAATTTTGATTATGTTTTATACATTGTACTAGTGTATTTTAGTATGTATATACGTAGTATATATGTATATGTGAGTGTGGGTGAGTTTTGGGGATAATTGGTAGTGTGTAGGTGTAGTTGTGTGTGTATATACATAGGAGTATATATATGTACTGTGTGTGTGTGTGTTTGGGGGCTGGATTTGGTTCCAGGAACCCCCCCTCTCCTTTCCTGTCCCCTCTTCCTGTCTCTCTCTCATTCTCACTCTCTCACTCTATGTCTCTCTCTCTTCCCTCTCTCTCTATATATATATAATATATATAAGTTTTATATATATATATATATGTATATATATATATATATGATATATATATATATATATATATATATATATATATATATATATATATATATATATATATATATATATATATATATATATATATATATATATATATATATATATATATATATATTGTATTAGATATACATAGTGTCATTATATATATATATGTGAGTGTGGGTTTGTATTATATATAGTATTCATATTTTGATATATGGATAGTAGGTAGATAGTGTTTATTCATATATATAGTTATATATATATATCTATATAACTTACTAGATATAGGTTATATGAAACCTACACCACTAGCCTATGAAAACCTATAAGACTAGCCTATGGCTTAGGGCTAACCCTAATGACCTAAAACACTATAAGTGACCCTTGTTGACTAAGGGTTGACCAAAGTCAACCTTAGGTCAAAGTTGACCTAGTTAACCTAGAATTGACTAGGATTGACCTAAAATGACTAGTTTAACTAGTTGATTAGTAAGACATAGTTTGACTAGGTAATTGACCATTGTTGACCAAAGTCAACTATAGGTCAAACCTTGACCAAATTGACCTAGAAATGACTTGGATGAACATAGAAGGACTATTTGACTTGAGTTTGACTAAACTAGATGATTAGGTTGACCATATGGATTATGAGGGTAATCCTATATAGATGAAGATATGTATGGGGTTAAGTTAGATACCTAGAGTCAAGTCATGACTTGAGTTGGAGAATGGGATTAGCTTGATTATAGGATTAAGGTTGGTATTGTACTATATGTATTTATGTGTGGTATACTTTGTATAGGTAATTGTAGTATAGTATCTTAGGTATTCTAAGACATGTTAGCCTAAGTTGGTTTGAGTTAGCCTTATAGAGTTTGACTGGATGTTGACCATTAGTCAAGATTAACCTAATTACCTTATTGACTAGTCTATGATTAACCAAAACCTTAGTTAGACTAAGACTTGACCCTATATGGACCCAAGTAACTAGAGTTGACTAGTTCGGCTAGAATGTTTGACCAAGGGTTGACTTTAACCTAGATTAGACTTGTTTAACTTTGTTTGACCTTGTATGACTTAGTTTAACTTCTTGTAACCTAGTATGACTTAATTTGACTTAGTTTGACTGTAGTGTTGACCAAGTTTGACTTTGACCTAGATTGGCTTAGAATTTATATAGATTGCATCGTAGATTTCATTTACCTTCATTTTGGACATGTCATAACTGTATTGCTCTATTTTAGGACATTGTGACCCTGGTACAGACATCTGATATTACACTACTCTTTCCAGAGTAACAGGCGAGTACATTCTCTGATAATTCTCTCATTTATTTGTCGATTACTGTATTTCAGTTCTAGTTAGTTCTATGTGATTCTCTGTATCAACACGTATGGATATTTCTGGATTCATGTATCGACACATACCTTACTTGCTGGCCTCTATTACTGGAGTCATTGGTATCATTCCGGAATCATTTTTGGAATCCTCACGTATTGGCCAGACTCATCTCGATTCTTTTTGTCGATTTTGGATTCACTTGCTGGGCGGAGAAATATTGAGTAAGACATGTAGACATACCCCAAATCCAGAATCTCCTACTGGAATCTACCGGAAGCATAGCCATCTCTTGCCCGATCAGTGAGAGATGTGCCTGATACCTACAGCCGTTTGCATGTCGACCTCGGTATTTTAAAACACACTGTTAGATCATAGTTGGACTCACCCTGGTTTCATTGATCACTGTTGGACTCATCTTGTACTGGAAATTATCTGGTATCAGATTATATGGACTGGACTCACACTGGGATTACTTTAGACTTATATCGTACTGTCTGGACTCACACATGATATTCTAGTTCAGTTAGCTTTTATTACAGTCTTCATTGCCATGATTTCTTCTCTTGTTTTAGTTACCTTTCTTTTCTTGTATCTTACTATTTCTCTATGCCATCATTACCTGTATAAAACTGCCATGCTCATCAATAAAACTGTCTATAACTGCTTTATAGTTCTTTGTCATTTACTTGGGTTTTTCTAGATGAGTTGTACTCTTTCCCGTCCTGATTGGACCTGTTGAAAATATTACAGATGATAATCCTGAGGACACATGCCCTGCTTACCATGGACCTGGCGAGGGATTAGCTACCTTTGGTTCTGACTCTCAGGAGTGATTCAGGAGATTAGCTAGTAGACTACTTTAGCTTTCATGTTTTGGCTTGTTGTATTAAAGTTAAGATATTGAGTCTGTATTAAGTTGGTTTGAGATATTGGTGTATTATTTTAGTAGTTAGTTGTTGTTGTCTTTAATTTCTTAGGTATAACTTCTGTGTTATCTTTTCGTGTTTAGACTGTGTTGAGTAGATCATACCCTTTACTTGCCCTCCATTAGGAGCTGATATCTGGACAAGTACTTTTTATATTCACTGCATGAGATTAGTTAGCAACCTAGGACAGCTTACTACCGTCGACACTGCGGCGTAGGCTGGACGTACCCACTTCTCGTGCCCCTATACCGGGTGCGGGTCGTGACAATATGCTTACATGGACAGTTCAGTGTTCGAACAACCTAAAATGAATAACATTCAATCTAAATATCAGCTATGCATTGGTTCAATGTCTACATATGAAATCTGATATTGCATTTACAATATTTATACATTATGCATTCATATCTATCATTACATATATACCTTGCATTTATATCTAGCATTCATTATATACTTTCATGCATGCATTGTATATCATTCTTTCATTCATGCATTTATGTATTGCTTACATACATTACATTAATTGCATTCCTACATGCTTGCATTCAACCATATATATACATTAATATAAAGAGGATATATATCATATATATATATATATATATATCATTTCATTCATCTAACATATCATGTATTACATCTATTATTACATTACATTCATGCTTGTATTCATTCATCATTCATTTATTCTCTTGCACCACTATATGCACCATACATTACATACTATAGAACCTATATATTCATCACAAGCCATACTTATACATGTTCACATTAGATAGGATACTTATACCTCATATATCATTTATTTAACCATTTACTCATGCTTGCATTCTCTATTTAATTACATAATGTATATACATTAACATGGGTTAAAATCAAATAGAACATTATATTACACACAAGGGTGCACAAGATGCATATACCGAATAGTAACTCCTACTAATAATCAATACTGTACCATCTCAGCATGAATTAAAATTTAGGATTAAAGTATGTTATAGATCTATGTGTTAGCTTTCCGAAACTTCAAACGGATCGCATTTTCGTTTCCGGAAACTCCCAAAATCGCGAAAACACCGAGAACGCGTTTGTCTTTCGTACAGCTGACACTCAAATAATTCTCCAGAAAGTTACAGAAAGAATTAGGCCTTTTAATACATGTTTTTGGAAAGCTAACTTCAATACGCTTCTTTTAAAAAAACGAGAGATTAAACCGAACTTTGAACTAGAAGTTATGACATTTCTAAGTTAGGGCTGAAATTAAAAACGTGGATAAAAATCATGACGGATTTAGGTAGTTGAGACAAAAGAACACAAGTATATAACATAATATATCAAGAACTCACTCTCTACCCTAATATATATATATGAGACACTATAGAACACATCTCCAATACAAAAATATGAGATTAAACATGTAATAATTCATTCATACATAACAACAACACATAGTGTGTCCAAATTTGAAATTTTCCCATATGGACACAACCACAACACAAAGGACACTCCTATGACCTCCAAATGGACACGAAATGGACACAAATGGAGATACAACCATGGGGGTCATTCCTATGGGTTCAAAATAGACCTATATGCATGAGGAAATGAAAAGGAGAAGGGATTTATACCTCCCGGTAGATCGAATCGAAGAAAAGCCTTCCCGGAGCGACACCGACACGTAGAGATTCCAAAAGGACACGAACGAGCTCCGAATCCTCCCAAACTTGGGTAGCTTACTCCTTGGCTAGAATGGAGAAGGAAAGAAGAAGATTTGGTGGTGAAATGGAAGGATTTGGTAGAAAAATTGCTAGGAATTGCTCTCTAGGAATTTGGGGAAGAACAATAGAGAGAGTGTGGATGAGAATAATGAAATGAACTTGAGTCTATCCTCTCCCAAAGTGGCTGGACATATGGGACTATTTGTCCTATTATGGTAAGGTCCAAATTCCCCCACTAACCTATTCTATGAGTATTAGGAAAGGGCTAATTGGTTGGGGCTAAATTAGTCATTCTAAAGTCTCTAATCACACTAACCTTATCCATAATAATTAGTCTAACCTCTAACTAAAATATTTCTATCATGTGGACTAAAATTAATATCATGTGGGCCATGACTAACTAATGTGTGGTCCACTAAAGTCAACACTACCCCCGGGTCCCCGTTTCAAGTTGGATTGAGCTGAAATTCGAACCCGACTCAAATAACCCCAAAACAATATCATAAATAATAAAATAAATTTCAAAAATATTTCAAAAATACAAAATGATAAAAAATACCCCTGTTCCTGAAAACTGGGGGTGACAAATTCCTCGAAATTAAAATCAAACAATAGTAAAATATCAAAATCACAAGTCATAATTTTAAATAGTTTAAAAATGATTAAAAATCACCAAAAATCATAATATGAAATAATTATCAATAAATAATAATTATAATTACAAAATTTTAAAATTACCCTCATCTGGAAAACTGGGTATTACACTTAATAGCCACGATCTTCTGGGGATCCACTTCTACTCCACCTCTAGTGATGATATGACCCAAGTACGAAATACGATCGAGCCAGAACTCGCATTACTAAACTTGGCATACAATTGGTGCTCTTTGAAAATCTGGAGGACAACTCTGAGATGCTGCCCATAATCCGCCTCACTCTTGCTATAGACCAGGATGTCGTCTATGAACACGATCACGAACTGATCCAAATAAGCCATGAAGATATGATTCATGAGGTCCATGAATACAGCCGCGCATTGGTTGCTCCAAATGGCATAACAAGGAACTCCTAATGCCCATATCTAGATCTGAAAGCTGTCTTCGGGATGTCCTGCTCTCTGACTCTGATCTGATGATATCCTGACCGTAAGTCGATCTTCGAGAATACTACTGCCCCCTTGAGTTGATCAAATAAGTCATCTATCATCGGGAGAGGGTATATGTTCTTGATTGTTACTGAGTTCAAGGTACGATAATCTACACATAATCTGGACGTACCATCCTTCTTTTTCACAAGAAGCATCGGGGCTCCCCAAGGCGATCCACTAGATCGAATAAATCCCTTGGTTCTAAGTTCTTCAATCATCATGTACAATATCTCTAACTCTGACGGCGCCATCCTGTTGACTCTCTCCGACACTGGTGCTGTTCCTGGGATCAAGTCTATGGTGAACTCGGTCTCTCGCTCTGGCGACATTCCTGGAAGCTCTTCTGGAAAAACATTTGGAAACTCCTCGACTATCTGGGGTAACTACACTGCTGCTACTGCCATCCGCAACACTGGAGGAGAAGGTTCAACTTCGCCTCGGAAGAAGGAAAACTCTGGCTCGTCTGGAATGCTAAAAACAACCCTGCTAATATGGCAGTCTATCCTAGCATACTGGTTCCTCAACCAATCCATTCCTAAGACCACATCATAATCGGCCATCGGGAACTCTATCAATCTAGCGGAGAATTCTCTACCGCTAACTACGATCCGACACGAGGAAAATACTTTATCTACTCCCACAAGTCTATTACCAGTAAGTATATTGAGCCTTACTGATAATGACTCGGGCACCAGTCCTATCCGTGTCGCGAATCGTACAGACATAAATGAATACGATGCACCAGAATTAAATAACACTGAAGCCGAAAGGGTATTGACGAGAATAGTACCTGCCACCACCTCACCTGGTGCTAATCCTTCTTCTTCCATGGTCAAAGCCAGCCCTTAACCATATCCTCTGGGTGCGGATCCCCTCTACTGAAAACTTCTCTGTCTGCTTTGGATCAGGGCTTGGGATTGGGCATACTGCTGCGGCCTCTGCTGTTGGAATGTCTGGGCCTGCGACGGCAATGGCCTCGGGAACGGGTACTACTGCTGCTGCTGGTCCTCTAACTGAAGGACAAGAGAAGGCTGATGAAGATGTACTCCCCTTGTTCGGGCAGTTTCCAACTCTGTGGTCCGGGACACCACAAACCAAGCACAAACCCTGTGCTCTGCGACACTCTAATACCACATGTCCTGGCTTCCCGCAGTAAGTACAACCCATCGTGGAAGACTGCTTCTACTTCTGCTGCTGAGGGTACGTCGGGGTTGAATGCTGAACCGACGTCACTGAGGCCGCCCGTCTCGGAGCTCCAATGGTCAAAGCCTTAGCTGCCGGGGCTGATGCTGAAGACTGATTCATCTGGCCATGGGATCGCTTCCGACCTCGATCCTATCCACTATCCTCTGGGAGGTAAACTCATGCCTCATGGCTGCTCTCAATACTGCATCAAAAGTCTGATGCTCAAACTGCTCCACGACTAATAAAATCTCTAGATGAAGCCCCTGCTGGAACCGCTGGGCTCTATCGAACTCGGTCGCTACCAAGGTGGGAGCAAACTGACTAAGTCTCGAAAACTCGGCCGCATATTCATCGACCGTCCTACCCATCTGCTTCAGATTGGTGAACCTCGTCTGTAGATCATACCGAGCTACAACATCGAAATACTTGGTCTGGAATCTCTCTCGGAATACTGCCCATGAAATAGGTGTCACTAATCCAACGGCCTGCACCGTCCACCAACTGCGGGCAAGATCCAATACTGCAGGCGCACTACGGCCACCTTCTCGTCTTCCAGAGTCCTGGCTGCTTCTAGATCACCTATGTAACCTGAAGCCAAGCGTCTGCGATAATAGCATTTTTACTGCCGTCGAAGAAGGGGGGTTCAAGCGCTTGAAGCTGTGGGCCGCACTGTTACCCTGATGACCTCCTCTGGTCAGAGCATCTGTCACTGTCTGGTACAAGGCATCTCCTCGACGGTCTTGGGAAGCTAACAATGTCCTGATGAGACCTACCAAGGTGCCATCATCAGGCTCTACAGGCTGGACGGACTGAACTGGAGGCTCTTGACCCCCAGTAGGCATGACTCTGGAGACTACTCCTGAATGCTGGGCTTGATCTCCGGGTTACTGTTGGTCCACGGGAGGTGCTCCGCCTTGCCGATTGGTAGGACCAGGAACAATTCCGCTGAAGAAGACGACATAGGGAACAATAAAGAAGGACCAGGACAGATCAAAGATACAAGCATGTGATCAGGTCAAGAATCTAGGGATTTAGAGAATACGAGCAGAGATCAAGGGCGAGTACTGATTGAGACATCTATTCGGTAAACCCTCACATATCTTGATTTATAAGACCTGTATGGGCTACCACTTAAACCATGTAATGCCCCAGAACCAGAATACTGGAGAGCGGGGGCGTACATAGCCAGCTACGTATATTAAGGTGCAACCCACCTCGCTATACGGTCACGACTGTCTAGATACATGAAGGTTTAACTACAAGCCATCAATCCCCTATGGTCATGAACAAGCCTATTGTCTCAATCTTAAGCAAGTAATAACAGTTACAAGATGTCAGAGCACCAAATATATAATAGCAAGACGTCCTATACATTACATATTCGGATGATCATGAAGCTAGTCGTACAAAATGTCAAGACTAGCAAGAGTTTTAGTCATACATGATCAACCCTAGGATTCGTCAATCATGTTACAGCCCATAGGCAGACAGAAAATAAAGGTGCAATACGAGCTAACACGTGCTCGCCAGCTAAATGCCTCAAAAGAATAATTTTACAATAGAATGGAAGAGCCAAAAAAATAAACTTACTCGTTGCCAGGGTTACGCCTGGTGGTCACCATCTGGCTGGAAGGTAGGTAGATCCTCTGGAGCTGCTCCAATATCTGGCCATACAAAACCAGCTGGGTCAGACCCCAGAAAGAGTAAGTGCCACAAAGGAGGCTTCACTTAGGAACTAAAAACCAGCATATCATAAATGAATATTAAAGATAATTTTAAAGATACTGATAATAACCGGGACAATAATAATAAATTGAGTACGAGAAAACCATTCAAGTAGCTAAGTCGCAACCCTTAAACCAAACAAGGACCGGGGTTGCAATCCTTCACCTGAATAGAAACCCGTCTCAAATACTGTTGGTAAAGTAAAACATGATGAGATTGATATAGGGTACAATAAGACAATAAGACAATAAATGAAGAGAGGACACAGAACTGCTCCGGGAGCCACGTTACAACCCTTAAACCAAACAAGGACCGGGGTTGTAACCCTTCGCCTGAACAAAACTGGACCCCTGATCATTATTGTTAAGGTAAGCATAAATAATCATGCTGATATATGATAAGATAACCATGGGACTATTCAGATAGCCAAGTTACAATCCTTAAACCAAACAAGGACCGGGGTTGTAACCCTTCATCTGAACAGAACTTGGTTTCACATCAATTATCGATAAGTAAGCACAAGAAATCAGGTCATATTACAAGCTTGTACAGGATCAGGACAAAACTAGGCTAGGCTAGACTCCATCCAATCAATCACGGCCACGCAATGAGTTCGTCTTGATACTTTAACTAACTAGGGTTATCATAGGCCTAGTTTAGCAGAATACAATGAGATTATTCTAACAGCCACAAGTCCTGCAGACCATCCAGGTTATCCAGACGCAATTGGAGATTGAATTCATGTGGATATATCGTCTGAGAAATGTATGTACCCTTAAGTAGCTAAGTGGATGCAACACATGGCAGTGTGCTGGAAATGTGCCCTACTCGATGGTAGGCTACAAATTCCATGATGGGCGCCCAGATAACGGGATTGCCTGTAGCTGGGAAATCTCTCCATGACTACTGGATTTTCAAGTTATTAGCCTCAGTCGATTTTAGTAGGTACCCCTGACCGTGGTATTCAGGAAATCCCTATCCTACACATGATGCAAGACAATACTGGTTTATTTGTACAAACACAATCGTCCACGGTGTCTAAGCCATTTATTATTGTAACGACCCACTCCGCCCTAGCGGAACGCCGATCCAAACGGCAAGTGCAACGACTCAAACGAGCCGTCGACCCGAAAGTTGCTTCGACCCGATAAAGTATCGATGCGAATCGATGGAAGACTTACATTGGCCCGTCAAAAGATGAATCCAGACTTAGACTATCAAAGGCGCGCTCGGAGTATCGTTTGGCCGATGCGAACATCGCTAAGGTGGGTGGCTCCGATGAACCCGTCTGTGCTTAGCCTAGACACATAACAATGCGGACACATTCACGAGAATCGCTAGGCGATAACATCTTGCATGCTAATAAATGACTCAACGCACCTAGCTAAGGGAATAATCCCATCTTGCATGCTTGTTTAGAACATGGAAAAGAACTCGACAATTAAAGAAACGCTTGCACCGCGCTCTACGCTCGTGCTAAGGCACAAGCCCACGTTCATGTCCCTTATACGTTCAAACAATGAAACAATGAATGGTTTACAACAATAAAACGGGAAGGCTATCAACATAGTCGCTCCGAGTAGAGTTTAGCAACATTGGAAGGCTATGGGACCGATGGGTCGCCAAGGCGACTCCCACACTGAGAGTTGCATAATGCATGAATGAATGAATCAAAGAATGAATAAGCAAACACATGAATGACTCTATGAACATACGAACAAGTGAAAGAATAAAATGAAAGAAAGAATACATGAAAGATAAACGGAAGACGCTAGCGACAGGTGTGACGGGCACGTGCAACGGGGCTCGCTACCCGCGCTGTACGGACGCCAACCTGGTCGTTAACGCATTATGGCTAAGGGTTAGCCTACGGCTCGGAGATAGCCGCTAAGTAAAAGTCAAGTTAATACGAAATGGTCGTGGACAAACGACACGGGCGATGGGGGGGTAAACCGTGGCCGTCGAGTGGAAGGATTCTGTGGCACGGGCGTTGGGGGGGTAAACCGTGGCCGGCCTAGGCAGAATCAATACGGGGCTTACGGGCTACTTGGGTGCGGGCTTGGGCACCAAGAGACATAAGTGCAGGGTATATTCAAGAGACTTAACGGGGTGTACCAGCCATCACCCTACGCTAAGTTGAGAAATACCACAGGGGAATGTCCTAAATGGCTTGTAAAGCCAGCGACCCGTGCATGTAGATTAAGTAGACTATGCTGGTGGCAATCCACGTGCAAGTTCTTGCATTGAAATCAAAGTAGTCTAAGTTAAATGAACAAGTGTCTCCTGAACATGCTTGCAAAGTAATATCCTGAACATGAACGTGCTCGAAATGTAACATGCCTGAACATGCTTGAAATATACCACCCCGAACATGCTTAAAATGTGCCTCTTGAACATGCTCGAAACGTAACACTAGAACATGCCCACGACGTGCTAGAACCCGAGACATGGACACGACCGGAACATTGAATGTTTACATAAATCACGTCATGTTACTTCATGTTAATGTTGACTAACTTGGTTTACCTTAGACAGGGAAGGCCGGACGGTAAGTATGGGTAAGTCGTGCATGCATTTTCCATACGACACTTGAAATCAGTAACACGAGATAGGTCATGATATGTGCCATGAAATTGACCCTAAGGCAAGATTAGAAAGACAATGAATGATAGTCGGTGCACGAAAGTAAATGCAACGTGTTTGGTAATGATGGCATTGTGGGCGAGCTAGCCTCCCCACCAGTGCATAACAATGTACTGATAACCCCACAGTCTGCTTGCAGGAAGCAGGAGACGCCGGCTGGTGCGGAGCTTCCATCGAACGTATTAAGGTGTGGAGCCAACTCCGGGGCCTTGGGACGTTGCAGAAGCTGAAGCACCCTATACAGGACATAATATATCGGAACATCGCCATGTATCATTCCATCTTGTAAGCCACTTGGCACGCCTTTTATGTTTCAGAGAGATAGCTTGAGCGATTTGTAATATCGGCCTAGCGCCGCTTGTAACCTTCGTGAATATCAATAAATAGATCGAATTTGCTTCTACTTGTGTTTATTTACTTTTCGCTGCAATGGGGACACTCTGTGCGACTCTGTGGCCTAGCTCAAATCGGTCGTTTCTGGACGTGGCCTTGCACGGGCGCAACCTAGGCCCGTGCGGCATCACGCCTTAGCGAGGACGATCGCTCCTACGGAGCGGGGCGTGACAGATTGGTATCAGAGCACGGCTTTACGTCCTTGGACTTCATTTCGATACTCTCAGTTTTGAAAGCTCGTTGAAACAAAAGAAGTGTACGCTCTCTCTCGTTGTGCCTTGGGATGTTCCATACAATAAGTCTAATACTTTCAAAAGCTCGTACGAGTACTCGGTTGGACGGGATCGATAGGCAAAGGCCTTTGTGCCACCACGACGGACTTGAGTTGGAAGGAACCGATGCTAAGAGTTAGCAAACGCAGTGCGTGCTTGAACGAGCTTACGCTGACGGCAAACGAGTACACGAGACCAAAATAGTTTGAACGGGATGGTTATGCACGCAGCCGTTTGGCTAAGTTGTGCAGAGTATCGCGCACCTAGACCTTCTGGTGCAAACGAGTTGCGAGTGAGATCGATTATCGCTCGAACGAGAATAGGTGAACATGCGAACTCGAATATAGTCCGTACGGGATGGCTATGCACACGACCTTTTGGTTATGTTGTGCCGCGTGTCGCGCACCTCGACTTCTGGTGCAATCGAGTGGCGAGCGATACCAAGTACCGCTCGGTCGGGAACGGAGATACACTTAGAGTGTATATCGATAGGAACGCTATCAAACCAACGCTTAGGCGTGCACGAGAGATGGCTTGAATTTTGAGGATTAGTATGAACGACTTAGTACGTCGAGGCGACGCGAGCGATTACGCTAGAGATTCGTCGAACGAATCTGAAGGACATCTTAGCGTATGACGCGAACGTGATTGAGGACTAGATAGTATGGCTTGAATCCGAGTGGTGTATGCGATAGGCTCGGAGAAGAATAAGAATGAGTGTCAACGACTAGTCGAGTGGCTCGAACCCTGAGTGGTGTATGGACGTTATAGAAATTGTTCGAGCGAGACTACATGATATACGGATAGAACGGGTATGTCGGCGAGGCAATGCGATCGTGCAAAGCCTTAGAACGCGTCACGCTTAGTTGATCGTGACTTCGAATGTCCCGAACGAGATGTCGTTCAGACCACTTGTGAATAGGCAACGCATGTTAGAAAACGATTCGGAACGATGAATGAAAGTGAATGGTCTTGATCGAGGAAACTTAGAGGATCGCGCGTACGACTTCGGATTGATTCAAATGAATTGTGACTTGAGTTTGAACAACGATCTTGAAACTAGCTTGAGGAATAGCAGTTGAACTTGATCTTGAATATTAAATGAAATTGTGAAATATCCAACTCGGACAACAGCAATGCACGACTCGAAATTGGTTGCAAAGGAAGATCGTCAGGTTACGCATATCGTCAATGGTATTGAGGCGTATCAAAGATCGATATGCGATAACTCGGGGGTACTCTGACTCGGCAAATGACGATCGTGCAAATGTCATTGTTCCGTTGGAAGCTATACTTGGGATGTTGAAACGTGTCGAGGAAAATATAGACGTGGCTCGTGGATTTTCTAGTTGAACGAAATGACGAATGGACTATCGATCTTGGCTCGAATGAAAATGAAAATACTTGGATTTACTTTGACGATAACCCCAACGTCGACATGCTTGTCTTATGCGAGCGCAACTTCAGCCTCGCACATGCGTCGCCGCAATAGGGCGATCACTCCGCGTGAGTGCTGGTATGGTGATTCATACAGCGGGGGGTGATTGAACTAGCATGGCGTGGCAATTTGTGTGCCTCGACTTGTGGTTTGATGCGAAGGTAACTTGAGAATGATTCGGTGTGTTTGATGATTAAGCTTGAGGATTGCGTAGGTCCAATCCGCGTATCGAGAATGAATTAGTCTGGACCCAAACAAGAGTTACGCCCCGATGAGAATGATTATTCCACGGGAGCGTTGCATGGTGATTCATGAACCACCGTGGATAATCGGACTCGCGTGAGATTAGGGCACAACATATTGTCAAGTTAGATGAACTCGTGATCGAATACGTGAATTGGTTAGAATGGATATGTGAAGTATGTCAATTTAGTGATTTGAATGGATTTGAATTCGTTGCGGTGTGCGACGAATACATTGATGCGAATAGGTGATCGTGCTCGATGTTTAGAAATCTGAGTGACGCGTACTTGGGTAGAAAACCCCGTACTACCGACTTTGGTTTGACCCTAGGATTGGGGTCAGTGTTGGCATTATTGTTGGGGAACTATGATTCCAATCCTGACATTGACTTAGCCTCGAAAAGATGGCCTAGCGGGTAGGTGAGATGCCATGTTTCATGAGTTATCAATCGAAAGATTGATCTTGAGGATTGGCATGGATGGATAGTGTGAATCACAAATATAGGAATACCCCTCACGAGATTCGGCTGACATGCATATATTCAGGGACGCTTGAGTATGTGCACGATGCGACTCGAGTGAGAATGACAAATTTCTAGATCATGCGGCTTGGCTGAATGCATGTATTTTGGGGACGCTTGGAATGCATGTACGATCCAGCCAAGTGATACATCGAGTTCAAGCAAGACTTGAGGAATGGGATGTCAAAGATCTTGAAATTGCGTTAAGTAAAGGATCGATACTAGTACGAGCGTAGCTCGGAATCAAAGAAAACGTGTAAGCGGAGTGTGCGTGAACGACAACGAGATTGGCCCTAAATAAGTGAATGATATAGAATCGATATCGTGCAAATAAAAGTTGGTATAACGAATTGGACCATTGATAGGATATACTCGAGGATAGTACAATACTTAGTCTTGAATCGGACGAAAATTTCATAGACTTGGTCGACCTCGCTAAGCAGAAATCATACTGATTTCGTGGACACGAACGCTTGAAAAGTGAATCGGGTCATCTCGATGACCGAGATAAACGGAAGTGAGTTTGCCTCAGCCTACGACCCCCGTATTTGACGAGTTACAATGTGCCTCGTATGAATATTTTCGTCCCATGACACAGAGAAATAACAACCAAGACGAAGAAACACTTGAATTGAATAAGTACAATCAACTATAAAAGAAATGAAAGGCTATTCAATAAAATCGACCAAACGCGTGCGACACGGAACTTAGAAAGATATCAAGTATGGTTCGATTCCATCGAACGATAGAGCCGTTCGAAGAAATTGTCTAAGAAACACGACGACACAAGTTAAGGAATGATCGGATGACCTGCACTCAAGAAGTCTCGAGGACGAGACTTATTTTGAGTGGTGTATTATGTAACGACCCACTCCGCCCTAGCGGAACGCCGATCTAAACGGCAAGTGCAACGACTCAAACGAGCCGTCGACCCGAAGAGTTGCTTCGACCCGATGAAGTATCGATGCGAATCGATGGAAGACTTATATTGGCCCGTCAAAAGATGAATCCAGACTTAGACTATCAAAGGCGCGCTCGGAGTATCGCTTGGCCGATACGAACATCGCTAAGGTGGGTGGCTCCGATGAACCCGTCTGTGCTTAGCCTAGACACATAACAATGCGGACACATTCATGAGAATCGCTAGGCGATAACATCTTGCATGCTAATAAATGACTCAACGCACCTAGCTAAGGGAATAATCCCATCTTGTATGCTTGTTTAGAACATGGAAAAGAACTCGACAATTATAGAAACGCTTGCACCGCGCTCTACGCTCGTGCTAAGGCACAAGCCCATGTTCATGTCCCTTATACGTTCAAACAATGAAACAATGAATGATTTACAACAATAAAACGAGAAGGCTATCAACTAGTCGCTCCAAGTAGAGTTAGCAACATTGGAAGGCTATGGGACAGATGGGTCGCCAAGGCGACTCCCACGCTGAGAGTTGCATAATGCATGAATGAATGAATCAAAGAATGAATAAACAAACACATGAATGACTCTATGAACATACGAACAAGTGAAAGAATAAAATGAAAGAAAGAATACATGAAAGATAAGACATGGAAGACGCTAGCGACAGGTGTGACGGGCACGTGTAACGGGGCTCGCTACCCGCGCTGTACGGACGCCAACCTGGTCGTTAACGCATTATGGCTAAGGGTTAGCCTACGGCTCGGAGATAGCCGCTAAGTAAAAGACAAGTTAATACGAAATGGTCGTGGACAAACGGCACGGGCGATGGGGGGGTAAACCGTGGCCGTCGAGTGGAAGGATTCTGCGGCACGGGCGTTGGGGGGGTAAACCGTGGCCGGCCTAGGCAGAATCAATACGGGGCTTACGGGCTGCTTGGTGCGGGATTGGGCACCAAGAGACGTAAGTGCAGGGTATATTCAAGAGACTTAATGGGGTACCAGCCATCACCCTACGCTAAGTTGAGAAATACCACAGGGGAATGTCCTAAATGGCTTGTAAAGCCAGCGACCCGTGCATGTAGATTAAGTGGACTATGCTGGTGGCAATCCACGTGCAAGTTCTTGCATTGAAATCAAAGTAGTCTAAGTTAAATGAACAAGTGTCTCCTGAACATGCTTGCAAAGTAACATCCTGAACATGAACGTGCTCGAAATGTAACATGCCTGAACATGCTTGAAATATACCACCCCGAACATGCTTGAAATGTGCCTCTTGAACATGCTCGAAACGTAACACTAGAACATGCCCACGACGTGCTAGAACCCGAGACATGGACACGACCGGAACATTGAATGTTTACATAAATCACGTCATGTTACTTCATGTTAATGTTGACTAACTTGGTTTACCTTGGACAGGGAAGGCCGGACGGTAAGTATGGGTAAGTCGCGCATGCATTTTCCATACGACACTTGAAATCAGTAACACGAGATAGGTCATGATATGTGCCATAAAATTGACCCTAAGGCAAGATTAGAAAGACAATGAATGATAGTCGGTGCACGAAAGTAAATGCAACGTGTTTGGTAATGATGGCATTGTGGGTGAGCTAGCCTCCCCACCAGTGCATAACAATGTACTGATAACCCCACAGTCTGCTTGCAGGAAGTAGGAGACGCCGGCTGGTGCGGAGCTTCCATCGAACGTATTAAGGTGTGGAGCCAACTCCGGGGCCTTGGGACGTTGCAGAAGCTGAAGCACCCTATACAGGACATAATGTATCGGAACATCGCCATGTATCATTCCATCTTGTAAGCCACTTGGCACGCCTTTTATGTTTCAGAGAGATAGCTTGAGCGATTTGTAATATCGGCCTAGCGCCGCTTGTAACCTTCGTGAATATCAATAAAGATCGAATTTGCTTCTACTTGTGTTATTTACTTTTCGCTGCAATGGGGACACTCTGTACGACTCTGTGGCCTAGATCAAATCGGTCGTTTCTGGACGTGGCCTTGCACGGGCGCAACCTAGGCCCGTGCGGCCACGCCTTAGCGAGGACGATCGCTCCTACGGAGCGGGGCGTGACAATTATAGTCATGTCATGCAAGCCGTCGCAACAGCTTTCAATAGTTACCACGGTACGTACTTGTCACATCTTGTTATGTCATGCTATGTCATGCCATGTCATGTCATGCACCATTATTAGTTCGATCATATCACTCAGTCCGTGCTTGTCAATTCATGAATAATGTAAGGCATAAAAGACAATCGGTGCACAAGGACTCAAGGCTCTATGCGAGTGAGCCTCTACGCTAGGCCGAGGGCCTCAAGCGTAAAGCGGCTCTACGCTAGCAAGAGCAAGGGAGAGATAGCTCTACGCGAGTGAAGATGCACGTGGGTGGGGTTCTACGCTAGCCGAGTTATACGCAAGTGAAATTACACGCACGTAAGAATTTTACGCGAGTAGAATTTGTTGACACAAAGTCACAGTCAACCAAATATTGACTACATTGACTAAATAATATTTGTATTAATTCAATACGACACGACGACTGCATTTCAGTTCAAGACAGATGACAGCTCAGTCTCCGGCTCTCAGTATGTTCTGGAGTCTGTATTTTATAATTTCATTGAGTCTAGACTTGTGTACTCTGAGTCATGCTGAGCTCTTGGAACTTAGTCTATAACCTACCCAAAATCCCAAGCTCCACTGAACCAAAAAACTGCCCACTGGTCCCCTTAGAACCACTATGTGCTCTGGAGACAGAGTTCGGGCCGAACTCTGCCTCCACACAGAGTTCGGGCCGAACTCTGTCCCCTAGAAATCAGGAACCCTAATTTTAGGGTTAGCTGGTTGCTAGTTGTCCAACGGCCAAATTTTTGAATTTTCCTACCCGAATTCTGGCCGAATTCTGCCTATAAAAACACTATAAATAGGGCATAAATTCTCTCATTTCAATTCATCCAATCTTCTCTTCTCTTCTCTCTTATAAGCTGAATAAGCCATACCCTTCCCATCTACTAGCCACAAGCCTCCTAAGTCTCGAGTGCTCAGCATCTCTCAGTTAGGATTCTTGTGCAAGAGTCGAAGAAGTCGCTTGGACAATTCCAAGCAAATTGCCACTGCGATCCTCTGTTAGAAGTTGACGTGCTCTTCTGAAGAAAAGGCACGGGTTGTAAACTACTATTTCACAAATAGTGGATTTAATCCTGAGCTAGAGTTCTCAGGCCTGGACTAGTCCTCCACGAGGGAAACCAGGTTAAAATCGCTGTGTTTGCGTATGCTCTTCTGCTCTTCATTTATTTTCGTACTTTACTCTGATTATTTATTGTTGGAGAAAGAGTTATTTTTAATTGGCTATTTTTCTATATAAACTCTATTCACCCCCCTCTAGAGTTGCCAAACTGTTCTTCAATTGGTATCAGAGCTCTGTTCTCTTATAAGGACTAACATCCTAAGAGCTGATCCATGGCAACCACACAATCCTTGATTTTCAATCATGGTGAAGGTCAGTCCACTCATAGGCCTCCCCTATTTGATGGGACTAACTACACATATTGGAAAACAAGGATGAGCTTCTATCTTAAGTCTCTAGACTTTGACCTGTGGACTGTCGTCACTGACGGTTACAAAAAGCCCGCCAGAATAGTTGTCGATGGTGACCTCATTGAGAAACCACACGACAAATATTCTGTCGAGGAGAAAAAACAGGCAAGTCTAGATGCTAGGGCTATTAATGCTTTATTCTGTACCATAGACAGGAATGAGTTCAACAGGGTCTCTACATGCACCACTGCTCATAAGTATGGAGACTTCTAGAAGTGACGCATGAAGGAACCACACAGGTCAAGGAATCCGAAATAAGCCGTCTCACTCAAGAATACGAAGCTTTCAAAATGAAGCCAAGTGAGACGATCACTCAAATGTTCACAAGATTCCTCGACATCATCAATCCTCTATCCTCGCTTGGAAAGCAGTACTCAAACCACGAGAAGATTCGTAAGCTGCTCAGAGGGCTACCAAAGATTTGGAACCCTAAGTGACAGCCATCATAGAAGGAAACGATCTCACAACAATGTCAATGGAGACCTTGATGGGTAAGCTTATGACTCACGAGCTTGACCTCAAGGACTTCGAAGAGCCTACCGAAGACCAGGGAGATCATACTCAAAGCTCATCAACGAAGAGCTAATCATAATGAGACCGAAGAAGATAATTCAGATGATGAAGACCAAGCTCTCATGGTTCGCAACTTCAGGAAATTCCTTCGCTTCAATCGAAGGAAGAAGGAATCTCAAGAAGACGATGAAGAAGAACCAACTTGTTACGGTTGCAAGAAAATGGACATGTCCGAAAAGACTGCCCATTCCTGAAGAAGAGCAACCGCTATGAGAAGCCATACAAAAAACTCATCAAAGAAATATGCCAACACAGGCATCTGGCATGAAAGTGAAGCAAGTGACTCTGAGGAAGAAAAGGACTCTCCTCAAGATACAGCAAATGTGTGCCTGATGGCAACTTCTAACAAGGTATCTAACGAAACTCTGGATGATTCTCTTTTGATGAACTTGGCGATGCTTTCACTGATTTACTCGATGATCATAAAAAGGTCATCGGTAAATATAAACATGCCAAGGACAAAATCAAAAGTCTAGAAGATGAGATACAAAGAATTTCTTTACTTCTTGATAATGTTAGAAACACATCACCCACTAATGACACTGATGAAGTATCCAAGCTTAAATTAAGCTTACATGATGCTGAAGCACGTATTGAGCAACAAACTCAAGAAATCACTACTCTCAACACGTTGCTTGCTGAAGAAAAGAGTAGACACAAGATTTCCATGACTAAGATTTATGGCTTAAATATTAAGGTTGATGAACTGCAAGCTGTTTCTAAAAGATTAGAAACCAAATTGGGTAAACAGGTTGTTCAACCTCAAACCCAATCACATGGGCACAACCACTCATGCTAGTCAACACGTCATTCTCATGCAGCACATAGCCATGCATTTATATACACAAACTTTCACAAACCACGTGCACGTAAGAACAATTCTCACTCAGTACACACTCATCATGCACAAAGACACAATCAACATCACTCCACACATAAAAACATCATGCCATGCCATATAGACAAAATCATCATGCAATGCCATATAGACAAGGTCCTCATATACCATATAGACAAACATCATGCCATGCCATCTAGACAATATCAGCATATCACACATCAATAGACAATACCATCATTCTATGCCTCATAGACACCATCACTATGCCACTTATTCCATGCATAATCATCTTCACCATGCTAACTCTTCATATCATGTCCATCCTCATCCTGTTGCTTATATATTTTCTCATGCTCCTAGTATAAATAAGAATGCTATCTGTACTTATTGTGGATTACATGGACACATCTCACCACAGTGCAGAGTTAGAAGACTTGTAGATAAAAGGATATATGCTTGGTTCCCAAAGACTAACTTTTCAGGACCCTCAAGAACTCGGGTACCAAAGGTCACATCTACTCTTGATGTAGGTGGACCTTCCCTCCTCAACTGAAAGTAAGTGGATTCTCGATAGTGGATGCTCGCGACATATGACGGGAGACGCAAATCTTTTTATCACTATCGATGAAGAGAGAATACGTATCCTTCGGTAACAATCTCAAAGGGCACATTATAGGTAATGGTATCATTGGTCATCCTCCTTCTCCTGTAATAAAGGATGTCTGCCTAGTGACCGAATTAAAGCATAACCTGCTCAGCATTAGTCATCTTGCTGATCATGGATATGATATTAACTTTGGACAAAACAGTTGCTACATCTATGATAGGTCAACAGGAGACATTGCTTTTGAAGGGAAAAGAGAGGACAACATCTACATTTTCTATCTTTCTATAAATACTAACAATGCAGGTAGATGTCTATATGCCCACAAAGACGAACGACTACTTTGGCACCAGCGTCTTGGTCATGCCAACATGGATGCTATATCCAGGCTTTCCACCAAGAAGCTAGTGAGAGGATTGCCTGACATCACGTTCAAAAAGGACACGGTATGTGCCGAATGTGAACTAAACAAGGCAACTAAATCCTCATTTCATTCTATCAACTCTGTAAGTACTACTAGACCCTTGCAACTACTTCATATGGATTTATTTGGTCCTAGTAGAATAGCTAGCCTTGGAGGCAAACTTTATGCATTTGTTATTGTTGATGATTTTTCGAGATTCATTGGGTTTTCTTTCTCGCTAATAAGAGCGATGCTATTTCTGCTTTCAAAATTTTTGTAAAGAAAGTTCAAAACAAAAAGGCTACATGATTACTCGAATCCGAAGTGATCATGGAGGCGAATTCGTAAATTATGATTTTGAAAGTTTTTGTAATACAAATGGCTTTGATCATAAATTTTCTTGTCCTAGAACTCCTCAACAAAATGGTGTTGTGGAGCGGAAGAATAGAACTCTCGGCGATATGGCTAGAGTCATGTTGAATAAATTTTCACTTCCGAAATATTTTTGGGCAGAAGCTGTTAGTACAGCATGCCACATTTTGAATAGGGTGCTGATTCGTCCCATTACGAAGAAACACCCTATGAGCTTTGGTTTGGGAGAACCCCCAATGTTTCTTATTTTAAAGTTTTTGGTGTAGATGTTTTATCCTTAACACCAAAGACAACTTAGGCAAATTTGATGCCAAAGCTGACGATGGTATCTTTCTTGGTTATGCCGCCAAGAGTAAGGGATATAGAGTTTTTAATAAACGCTCACTTATTGTGGAAGAGTCAACAAATGTGACTTTTGATGAAGACAACAGTGCAGCAAGTACTCTTGATGATGACGTTGAGCCATCAACTTCTACTCCAATGAATACTTCAACCGAAACTAATTCTCTGGAGGGTTTGCCTAAGAAATTCTCTTTCAAACCTTCTCATCCAGAAAATTTAGTTATAGGAGAAGTTTCACGTGAGTAACTACTAGATCATCACTAAGAGACTCCGTTGCTAGCACTGCCTTCATTTCACAAGTAGAGCCTAAAAACATTTCTGAAGCTTTTAATGATGAATTTTGGATTTCTGCTATGCAAGAAGAACTCAACCAATTCGAGAGAAGCCAAGTATGGGAACTCGTTCCTAGACCGGTTAATCACTCGATAATTGGTACTAAATGGGTTTTTAGAAACAAAGTAAATGAAGATGGTTCAGTCACACGTAACAAAGCTCGTCTAGTAGCTCAAGGATACAACCAAGAGGAAGGTATCGACTACGATGAGACGTATGCTCCTGTTGCTAGACTAGAATCCATTCGGATGCTTTGTGCTTTTGCTAATTTTCAAAACTTTAAATTATTTCAAATGGATGTGAAAAGTGCTTTCCTGAATGGTTTTATTAAGGAAGTTTATGTGAAACAACCTCCTGGCTTTGAAAATCACAAATTTCCCGACCACGTGTTCAAGCTAAAGAAAGCACTTTATGGCCTCAAACAAGCCCCAGAGCTTGGTATGAAAGCTAAGTAGCTTCTTACTTGAAAAGGTTTTTAAAAGGGAAAATTGACACTACACTGTTTATAAAATCTTTTAAAGACACCATTTTATTAATTCAGATTTATGTTGATGATATTATTTTTGGATCTACTGATGAAACTCTTTGTCAAGAATTTGCCAAGTGTATGCAGACGGAATTTGAGATGAGCATGATGGGAGAGCTCAACTACTTTTTGGTCTGCAAGTAAAACTGGCAAATGGAACTTTCATCTGTCAATCGAAGTATACCAAGGACATGCTAAGAAGTTCGATCTTGACAACATCAAACCAATCAGCACTCCAATGGCTACTTCAACCAAACTCGAACCAGATGAGAGCGGCAAACCCGTTGATCAACGTAAGTATCGAGGTATGATAGGCAGCTTACTTTATTTAACTGCTAGTCGCCCCGATATCATGTTTAGTGTTTGCCTATGTGCTAGATATCAAGCAAATCCTAAGAATCTCACATGACCGCGGTTAAGCGTATCTTTCGATACCTTAAGGGTACGGTTACAGTGGGCCTATGGTATCCCAAGTCAACATCATTTGACCTCATCGGTTACTCTGATGCTGACTTTGCTGGATGCAAGGTCGACCGTAAAAGTACGAGCGTACGTGTCATTTATTAGGAAAGGCTTTAGTCTCATGGTTTAGCAAGAAGCAGAACTCTGTCGCACTATCCAAACAGAAGCTGAATACATAGCAGCTGGGCGTTGTTGTGCACAAATTCTGTGGATGAAGCAAACCCTTGAAGACTATAAGTTCTTTCATGCATATTCCTATATTCTGTGACAATACTAGTGCCATCAATTTGACTAAGAACCCTGTCTGCCACTCACGCACTAAACACATTGAGATCAGACACCACTTTTTGCGTGATCATCAGCAAAATGGCACGATTAACTTAGAATTTATTGACACTGATCATCAGCTAGCAGATTTCTTTACTAAGCCATTATCCGAAGAGCGCTTCAATTATCTTTGTCGTGAACTCGGAATTTTGGATGAAGCAGTTATAAGTTGAGACTTACTTGCGTAAATATCGAGTATATTTTGATTCTTTTATGACAATTTATTATGGGTACAAGCCGAAAGGGTCCTTCTGACAAAAAGGCGTAAAAGCCTAAGCGACACGGTGCACTAGTCCTCAGGACTACCGCTAGCTGGGATCCGGCCCCTGCAGCTAACCCATGGCAAATTTGAAATACTGAATTACAATATATTTCCTTGTTTATTATATGGTTTGTTCCGATTTATTATTGCCTAATTGATTTTTCCTAAAGTTCATTATGACCTTTGTGTACCTCTCTATGTACTTCATTGTTTTCATCAAACTTTTATCCTCAAAATCTCTTTTTCAACACTTAATCAATTTTTCTATCTTTTTAGCCTACTTTTTGTTCTGGACCACTGATCCAGAACTCGGGCCGAACTCTGCCCCTAACAGAGTTCTGGCCGAGTTCGGTCCCTAAGTTCCAGCGTCGGGATCTGGCTCTGCCGTTGGATCAATTTAGATCCTATGGTCAATATTTCATCCGACCAAAGACAAACCCTACTTTATGTCGGGACTCCTTCTCTCTCCTTCACCATTGCCTCCTTCCTCACCTCTCCAAACTCTTTCCTTCAAACCCTAACCCTAGTTTTTGATCTAGAGTGCTCCATTACTTCTCAAAATCAAGAAAAAAAGGTTTCTCATCATTCTCTTCCACTGTTTTATTATTTTCAGGTATAACTCTCTCCTTCTATCATTTCAAGTTCTCCTATTTTCTTTGCAAATGGCATCTCGCTTGTCCAAACGAGGGAGAAGGACTCGACATGAGGGCTTCCTCTTCGGTTCCTCCTCCTCCGATTGAACAAGTTGTGAACAACACCCCATTCATCCGTTGTTCAATCCGCCTGTCCCGATGACCCTAACACATACGACGTCTATTTGTGTCGCTAGACGCCTCTAATGAATGGTTTAGCAATTTTAGGACTCGTCGGTGTTTGGGGGCCATCCCATCAATTTCACAATATTTCTCAATTTGCATCTTTATTTCGTGATCTTTGTTTGGATGAACTAGTTGCTTCCAATTCTGTCATTTACCATAGGCAATCCAAATGTTCTACTGTAATCTGACTCACGATGCAACCCACATCTATTCCCGTTGCTGGCATTAACATTGCCTTCAATGATTCTGAGTTGGGAGACCTTCTTGCTCTCCCGGATCTTGATGTGTGGGACAAGCTTGTGGAAGCACGTCAACTTCAATTTGTTGGCGATACTTCCCTTGAAGGATTCAAGGAGGATTTATGTGCTCCTAACGTAAGTCCTCGCAAGCTAAAGGCCAAGCATCTCACCCCCTACTTTTATGAACTTCATCGCATCGTGTTCAATACTATCTTGCCCAAGGCTGGCTCAACAGATGAAGTTACTTACTTTGAGATTTCTGCCTTATATCACCTTCACTATCGTATTCCCTTCAACTTTCCACGGTCTATGATGGATTGGATGATCAACTGTCGGAAGAAACCAAGAGCCTTGGTTTATCCTCTATATCTTCCTTTGGTTTTTCGTGCTTTCATCATTCCTATCCATGATTGTCCGTTTATGCCTGCACCTGCCTTTTTGTCCAAGGCACGACGCCTTCAGCCTGTCGCTGCCTCTCCTGAGTCATCTGAGCAGTCTGTCGATGAGGAGCCTGACGCCCCTCCACTCGGTCAGGATGCACCTCCTCCTCTTGCCACTCTTGAGTCTATTCAGACTTTGCTCCAGGATCGCTTTACTCTTGAGGACGATCGCTGGACAAAGATGGACTATCGTACTACTCTGCAGATGAGTGCTCTCAGCAACTCTCTGCATGATATACGGTACTCCCTGTCTCAGCATCTGCACATTCCCATGGAGAGGGATCCAGCGCGCTCGGGCCATCGCATTGATGATCCGTGGGTTATGCGTTATATGGATCCGGATGCTGCATTTCTGGACCCCTGTCGCTCCTTCCCCGGTCCTTCAGACACTCCAGGACCTTCTCATGCTCCGTGATGGAGATTGGCTCGATCTGCTGCTTCTACTACTGATGATCTTAGTTACTTTTTGCTTTCAGTTATTCGTTTATTATGGATTTATGTAGCTGGTTTTATGTACTCTGTTTATGAGTTGGCCACTTGGTTTGGTAGATGACATTATCTGTCCTTTATCATAGTTTTAACTTTATGTCAGTGACTATTTTGCTTAGTATTCACTTTTTCTTCTCTGCTTGGTGTGGTTGCATTACTTTTCATTGCTTCTTTATATTGCTAACTGCCAAAAGGGGGAGAAATAATGTATATTTTTATAGTTTTGTGCTTGTTTTGCTTTTTGGGAGATATTATCTATCA
>JANAVB010016438.1:0-56551 GCA_029216955.1 Iris pallida
TGCAATAATTACTCTTTAGTGGACAGAGCTATTGTTAACGGGCCTCGGTTGTGTGTTCAGGCTGAACACAAGATACCTAGATCCTTTAACCCTAATTTCTCCTATCGGTCCCTGTTATAGCCTATATACTCTCTTTCTCTGGCCGTTATGTGCATCAGAAAGAGAGAAACTTTCTCAAAATTTGTTCTTCATGTAAGAAGAGAAAGAGGTCCGGCAAGGAGAAAAAAATGTTGGAAGATCGTCGGCCACACGACGTCCAACCCGAGGAAGGAATACGACAGAAGATCTTGATGTTGCTGGAAACTATCATCTACTTCTCATTGCTTCAGGTATAATTGGTGAACCTTAGTTTCCGCCATTGAAGGTTAGATCAAGGTTTAAACCTATTTTTGCTTTAACAATCGATATGCACACTAATTCTCAGTCTTGGGGATACTAGGACTTTGTTGCATGGATGAAGAATCATCATGCGTGCATGGATAAGGAATCGCTACATGGCAAACTGACTTTGTCGCTTGGGCGCGTTGATGTCGCATTGATTAATCTGTGGCCCTAGAGATCCCAGTTCCATCAATAATCTCTCCAGGTAGTCAACTAAGCGGAGTTAGTCTGCAGGACATGATGGTGTTGCTATCTCTGATTCAGGTATCTTTTGCGATTACATAGTTCTCTCCATTTACTTGCATTCTGCTGTAGAGCCTAAAAATAAAGTTGCGTCTTGAATATACTGATCAGTGATCAAGTTGCACACTAAAAATCAAGTTGTGCTACTGATATGAAGCTCAGAGAACAGACTGCGCCACCGATCAGATTGCGCCCGATATTAGACTGCGTCCAATCTTTTTGTGCCAAAAACTACGTGGCATCTGACACTTAATGGTCATCATTACCTAATAATACTGACGACTGACACAACAGTGAATGAGGAAAATCTCCTCGAATCCCGTGAATTGTGCCGCTCAAGAGAAGTTGTGGACAGCTGTCCTGTACACTTCGTGACTTGTGTCCAGGCGCAATCAAAACAAAATTCTTAGTTGCGCCTGGGCGCAACCTGAACGACTTTTGCTCAGAAGCTGCCACGTGTGTAGGTGCAGCTCGAACCAAGCGCAGTTTGACTTGTTGACTAAAGCTCGCGCAACCTGATAAAGTTGAAACAACATACATTCTAAAGCAGGATGACGTGGCGCACATGCTACTAATCTCTCAAGACGTGTCTACTATCCTGTACACGACCACGCGCATCTCAATCATATGATGCCACGCATCTAAATACAGTTAGTACACGATTGACAACTGAATGAAAGTTGGCGCAACAAGATGTTGGCGCAACCCAGTATGGCACAATCCAGCTTCGTACACATCAGAATAACTACTAAAACGGTTATTTCCTGAACTCTATAAATAGAGTTTCCAATCATCATCAGATACACACAGACAGATATCAAGAACTCTTGCAAAATTGTTGCTGCGTTCTCTAGAGGCTACAGTCTTCAAGTTCACATAGTCCAAGGGATAAAGTGATTGTCTTCTGATCAGATTCCTAAAGTTGTACTTCCCCAGAATTTATTGTACTTTGTACACTTTTACAAGTTTGGAATAAACAAATTTTGTTTTTGCAAACAAAATGGCGACTCTGCTGGGGACGACTTTCTCCTCTGACGAGAAAGTGACAACTCAATATGACATTACATCGATCGACAAGACGCAGAAGACTCTAGTTGTTCAAGTCAACCAGACAGCCTACGAGAATATGATCAACACCAAAAAAAACAAGCGTACAGTGGTTATCGCCAAGAACAGGACTGTGTGGACTCCTAAATCTTCCACAGTCGCTGTTGCCCAGGCACTGTAGAAGCATGGAAAATACTAAAGAAAATGATTCATGCGGCCAGGAAAGATCCATGCGGCTCAGAGAACTCAGGCGGTTCTTTGAATCATGCGGCCCAAAGCATTTTCATGCGGCTCAGAAGACACGTGGCCTAATAGTGCTTCCCTCTACCCACGCTGCATTAATTATATGACGGCTGACCCCTCTGAAAGGTTGATAGCCCTGACACCAAAGGCAGGTAATTATGGCTCTGCCATAATAATGAATCTCTAGGGAAGAGGAAAGAAATATCTGACACAAATCCTCCGAGAGCCATAAAAATGCCACGTGGCCTTGCCACGTGGGCATTCGTATGCGGCTCGCTTCTCATGCGGCTCAGAATAAATCCCATGCGGCTCAGGCCATAGGAGCCTCATGCGGCTCGAGCAAAGGACTTTCCATGCGGCTCAGAAGTAAATCCATCCTATGCGGCTCAGACCATGAAAGCCTCATGCGGCTCGAGCGAGGACTTCTCATGCGGTTCAAGAAGATCATATCCATGCGGCCCAGGCAGATATATACCTATGCGGCCCACAAGGATTACTCCTCTGTGGTTAGAGGACTCAGGTGAGGGCCACTGTCCACGCAGCCCTGACACGTGGGCTCACATTCATATGCGGCTCACATTCATATGTGGCTCACTGTTCATACTGTCCAGATTCCCCCCAGCAGCTCTTAGGACACGTGTCCTAAACCGATTAATTCCTCAGATTGGCTGCTATTAAAGATTGGGTCAGATCCCAGTAGATCTGGGACACGTGGCAGAAGAATAAGATCTGATTTATTCACAGATATCAGAAGATCAGTATAAGGAAGATTTATTCCAATCAGCATTAATTGCTCATGGGATTTGGTGCAATCTACACCTAATGGCCCAGATTCATCATAATTAAAACGAATGGCCAAGATGGACCAATCTCCAAGCCGCCGCCATCCCCATAAGCTAATCATTGGCAACCCTAATGATCACATCCCACTATTATAAATAGCAAGGTACCATTCCCTTGTAAAGATATACAATTTCAGAGAGAAAAATATGTATATACAGAGAGATCCCCCCAATAGTCAGAAAGGAAGAATACACAGAGAGAAAGAGAAGCCAAAAGAGCAACAGAGGAGCAAGAAGAGCATTTCTTCGTCAACACCTACTATCTTTTCACAGGGAGCCAAAGCTGCATACCGATCGTCCAAGGAGTAAGGCAGGGCTGCCGTCGCCTTTCCGAGCCTCTATCGTCACCCCCCAGAATCTAAAATAAACAATTGTACTTAGACTGCTGTACCTAGGTTTTCGTCCCTAGGCTTTTTTTGTACATGCGAGTTTGTAACGTGAAGTAAAAGTTCGGTCCTCCGATAATTGTTCTGTTCTTTTATATTTTATGGGAAACACGATGGAGACTCTGCTGGGGACAAACTTCTCCACGGCTGAGGAGTTGGTGACGCAATCGGATGAAGCCAAGCTTGGCTCCACTCAACAAAAGATGGTCGCCCGGTTCGACCAACAGGCGTTCGAAGAGATGCCCTCCGACAAGAGCACTGGCCCGGTCCAGAAGCGAACCCGCACGAAGACGGCCCGTAAGGAGTGGAGACCCCGATCCTTCGTTCCTACTGAAGCTCTTGCGGAGACACCCTCCGTTGTTCAAAACGGCGAGCAAGATCCCCCTGCGACCCCACTTCAGATCGTAGACAACTCTGCTGTCCCCAAGTCTGGCAGAAGAAAACACTGTGATACTAGACTTACAGGGGCAAAGAGGAACTCTATGAGATCCGAGCCGCATAAGGGTATCAGCCGCAGGGAGAAAGCTCATGCGGCTACATCCTCCAGCCGCATGAAAAAAACTCATGCGGCCATATCTGTCAGCCGCATAGCTTATGCGGCTACAGTTGCCAATCACACGGATGAAACTCATGCGGCTATGGGAGTCAACCGCTTGCAGAAAACCCATGCGGCCATAAATGCCAACCATATGCGTCCAGCCTGTACGGTCGGGACTCCTAGCCGCACAAAAACAATTCATCCGATGGCAGAAGACAACCGCATGCAGACAGCCTGTACGGTACCCAACCCTAGCCGCATAGCATCCGTTTTACGCTTCTCTAGATCAGTCTTCAACCGTCTCTTATGCGGTCCTGACCCTGATACTTCTCTGGATGATAAGCCAGACTCTCTGTTATTCAACTTGGACTCCTCCTATTACGTACCCGCAGGTGCTAAAAGGAGGAAGTCTAGGACAGCACGGACTCATCGGGTCCAGTCAGCTGTCCCAACCTCTGACTATCGGGGCGTCCCGTTGACTATCACACGGGCCTCGGATGGGAAGTTGTATGCAACCGCTCGAGTCCAGCCCCCGGCGACAAATGGACAGAGTGGTTCCTCTGACCTGCGGGAGGCGATCCTCCACAAACGCAAGGAAAGAGAAGGAGTGTCGGCGTGCAAAGAGTCCTCGCTTGGACATCGCTGCACCCAAATCATCGTCAATTGCTGCTGCAATAACGCGGCAGTAACAAAAGATCGGCCGTCCGTCTTCCAAAGACTACAGCACCCGAGCTCAGAAGATGAGGCACCCCCTGTTGTCTCCTACAATTCCGCTCAAAAGGTCCCCACCGAAAGGAGGGGGAAAAAGACAAGCATCTCCAGTCCCAAGATATCAACCACTACAGCTACGAAACTGTCGTCTAAACGGTTGTCTTCCACCGGAGTATTCCAACACACCCGTTCAAAGATGAAATCTGCTGCAGTAGGAAATTCATCATCCGTATCGCTGGGGGTTGGGGCTAGCACTCATCCGAACATCCGTAACAATCCGATGTTTCAAGGAGCCGAGCCCGGGGAAACGATTCTTCCATCAGGTACGACAGGCACCGATGTCCCCGAGGATACCCGTGATTCTCAAGACGAAGTAAACTCTGAGGCTGGGGGTACTGCTCCCTCCGAGTCCGAACCAGAAGACAATATTCCCACATATCCCGATGACTTCTCGGTACACGGGTACGACTCGGAGGGCACATCCTCCACCGTCCCTTCCATCACTCCTCACGTAAGGACGGTGTTCATGACGGACAGCAATCAAGGTGGTTCCAGTGATCGCTAGCACATTGACAGTCTCAAAGCCATATTACTTGCTTTGGTCAAATCTGTAGACGAGATTAAAGCGGCCCTGCCCACTCTACAAGAAGGAACACCTGGTCAAACAAGCATGGGCCCCGCGGTCAATATAGATTCAAACTCAGCGGCACCAAATCCGGGCAATAATCCTCCCGAAATAACAGCCCCTACCGCGACAGATGAGACCCGAGAAGTAAGGAGAGAGGTCCAGGAGCTCCGAGCCATGTTCCATGCCCGAGAAAATACTCAAGATCTCAGAATACGGCAACTATACCCTGCTGAATGGAGGGATGTTCCATTCCCACCAAGATATAAGCCGTTCAATATCAACCCGTATGATGGCAAAACCTCAGCAAGTCGGTACATCACTTACTTTGAGGTTACCACCGACCATCTGCCCTATGATGATGCCATCCTCACACGGTTATTTATTAGGGCGTTAGAAGGGGTCGCCTTCGATTGGTACCGCAATCTACCGGACAACTGCATCCATTCCTTCGCCGGCTTCAAGCGCCTGTTCTTGGAGCGATTCTACGAAGTAGGACAGGACGTCACTATGTCCACTCTCATGGACGTCGTCCAAGGGGAGAAGGAGTTGACAAGGAACTACATCGAGCGGTTCTGCCAGACCGCCATGAAGCTGCCCTCCGAAAATCCAGATTCCTCTTTGATTGAGATCTGCCAAAAGAGACTGCTTCCTACGATCAGTCTCTGGATAGGCGAAAGTCAATTCAAAGATTGGAAGGCATTCATCATCAGCGCCACAAGTGCCGAAGAACGACTAAAGAAGGCTCGCCAACTGGGGTTGCACATCTCGGAAGGAGAAAACAAGGACAAGCGTCCCAACAACGATAATGGGTGTAACCCCTCCAACAATCGGGACAGCAAGGAAAAGCAGGCTATGGTGGCTGACACAGCACAAAAGCTCGAGTCACAACCAGCAGACAAACAATGGCCTCAAATTGATTACTCCTTCGAAGACGGCCACGTCAAGCCTATCTTGGACATGCTCATACAAGGGGGTAGAATTCAGCTTCCTCTACCAAGACGGGAGCCTCGGCCGGCTGATCTGGAGAACCCAAAGTTCTGCCATTATCACCGTTATGTACACCATGCTACACACGACTGCTACCAACTAAAAAGGTACATCCAAAGCCTCATTGATTCGAACGCTCTGGCCATCGACTTCGAAGAGGTAACCGTAGCAGCCAATATGGTGTTCGTACAATTCGGCAGCTTTCCTCCGACGGAGACTCAAGACGGGATGATCCCCGTCCCTCTGGCAATAATGGAGATTACCAATCTTCCTCCTCCCCGAGATCAGGCTGCCGGTCTAGTACCTCTCACCACCTCACGAGGGGAGGTCATGTGGGTCCATCCAGACTTGGTATCAGAAGTAACTCGGCCCACACCATCTCCCACCAACAAAAGGAAGAGTGGAAAAATCAGGACCTGCCACACAATCTCAGCAGACAACGAGGAAGCTACAGACGTCGTCACGCGGTCCGGAGCACAATCCCAACCTGTGGTTGACAATGCAACCGAAAATCATCAACCCACTACAACTGATGCTCTGGGACCGGCTCAGCCTTCGACGACCGACAAGCCTAGGCCGAAGGAGACTCGCTTCGACAAATCCCTTCGAAAGGACGCAGCCCAAGGGCTAAAGAGGCCCTATAACTTTGACATCTTAGCACAATTGGCTAACACTCCGGCCAAATTGTCACTATACGAACTCCTAAGGCTCTCCAAGGACGTTCGTATTGCATTGAGCGAAGCACTCCAAAATGCCGATGCCTATCTCGCTCAATCCAACCTCATCGGGAAAGACTCACCCGTGGATCTCCAAGACAGTGCCTGCACGGGAGCAATGCCCAACATCGTCTTCACTCTGCAGGATATGCTCATCAAAACCAACTTACATGATCACCCGCTATACTACACGGGATACATCGGTGACGTGAAGGTGGATCGGATGCACATTGATCATGGCTCTTCCATAAGCATCATCCCGAAGGGTCTGCTATATCATCTCCGTATCCCAATGCATCGCCTGACACCTACAAGCACCGCCATCAGCAGTTTCAATTCGGGCAGGAGCTACCCTATTGGGAAGATTCGTCTGAAGTGTCAAATTGGCGACCTCCAATCCGAAGTCACCTGCTACGTCATAGATGCAGACACTTCTTACAACATCCTCTTGGGGCACCCATGGATACACGATTATATGATTGTGCCTTCCACGCTACACCAGTGCTTCAAATACGTCGACAAACACGGCTTCGTGAAGATAGAATTTGCTGATATCGATCCCTTCAAAGGGGTCGAATCCTACTACTCAGACTCCTGCCTATACGAAAAGTCGAAGAGGCACCTTGATGAAGGATACGCACAAGCTCATACTGAGATAGCCACGGGATCAGAAGGACCCCTGACGATCCACCTCCAAGCTCGCAAACCGGGCAAGTTCGTACCCCTCACCGCCACTCTGCGGAAGGACGCGATCAGCCTCTCGGCGCAAGAGGAGCAGATGAGGCGCAAGAGGAGCAGATGATAATCCGGCTGGCAAGGTCCGGCCAAGTGCCGAGACCCACAACGGAGCCACTAACAATCAGGTTACCAAGAGTCAGCCAACCACAAGCAGGGAAGCTCAACCCCTCGGACAGGCCCATGACGATACGCCTTCCCAGGAAGGGTCATCACCCCGATGCAAGGTCTGACACTTCCAGCGAACCAGCCACTCCTCGCTCCACATCAAATGCCAAACTGGGGGTCGCTAGTCTGCAAACAACTCCCCGCTCTGCGCCATCAACTGAACCACTGACAATCAAGCTTCCTAGGACGTCCTCTCAGTCTTCGTTCACACAAGGGGTAGCCGAAGAGGAACCGGAGCTAGCCAAGTATATGGCTACCCACACCAATGTTCCCTCCGCTGATGATGTAATCCCCCTTGAAAAGATACCTTACTTCATCAATAAAGGGTTATCTTTGAACTACACCGAGCTCAATCAGCTATGTACAATGTATGCTATAGAACACGGTATAGGCGCTCACCTACACACACAGGTGACAAATGTGTACAATGCGATCCAGCTTACTCCAGTAGAAGACGCTTACCGAATATTCGAAGGAGAAGATCATCCGATCATCTTCGGCCGGACAAACAACCCACATCTCCGCACCATAGAAGAAGTCGACCTCGGGTCAGATGCCGGAAGACTGCCTCTGTATCTCTATAGCCTTCAATCCAAATATCTTATGCAGAAACAGGGGTATGATTTAGAGACGACGCCAGGATTGAACTACGGCACTGGTCGACGATTACCTTTGAAGCCGCCAGTCCCGGCAGGCAAACCACGGAACTATTATAACAAAACTCGATGTGCGTTAGGGTATGTAACGCCTACTACGACCCCTGAAAGTTCAGATGAAGAATGCGACTGGCAGTCACATTCAACCGGACCACCAACTTCCGACTCAGATACCAGCATCGGAGATGTGTTCAGACAAGTCATGTCAGTCAATATGGCGTTCGCCGACGCTTACGAGGAATACGAAGACATCTCCGAAATCCTCGAACTAGAGCCATGGGCCCAGCAATTAGACACGCAATGTGAAAAGCGGTTCGAACTGAGAGAACCTCCTACTGAAGATGAGGTCATACAAGTGGATCTCGGCAGCAAATCTTCTCCAAAACTGATCTTCATCAGTAAAAGCCTAGCCGACGAAGAACGGGAGTCGCTGTTAGAACTTGTCAGAAAGTACATTGATGTGTTCGCCTGGAGCTATGAAGACATCCCAGGGTTAAATCCTGACATCGCTCTTCACAAACTCAATATTCGACCAGATGCAAAGCCAGTCAAGCAACAACAGCGACGCTTCCGCCCAGGCATCATGGACGCGATCGAAGCTGAAGTCAACAAACTGATAGCCAGCGGCTTCATTCATGAGGAGCAACATCCCGATTGGGTCGCCAATATAGTACCCGTCCTCAAGAAGAATAGGAAGATTCGAATCTGCATCGACTTCCGCAACCTGAACGAGGCATGCCCCGAAGATGAATTCCCCCTTCCAATCACAGACATCATGATCGACAATACCTGCGGCTTCGAACGTATGTCATTCATGGATGGCTTCTTGGGGTACAACCAAATCAAAATGTCTCCTGACGACGAAAAGCATACATCATTCCGAACACCGATTGGCACGTACTGCTACACAGTCATGCCTTTCGGTTTAAAGAATGCTGGCGCCACATATCAGAGAGCCATGAGCATCATCTGCAGAGACCACTTACGCAAGACGGTAGAGTGCTATGTTGACGATATAGCCGTCAAGAGCCGTAGCAAGGGAGACCATCTGCAGGATCTAAGGACGGTATTCGACCTAATACGAACGTACAATTTGAAAATGAACCCTACGAAGTCCTTCCTGGGCGTATCTAGCGGGAAGTTCTTAGGCTTCATCATCACTGCAAAGGGTATCCATGTAGACCCTGAAAAGACAAAAGCAATCATGGAGATGAGTCCCCCGAGAAATCTCCGCGAACTCAAAGGCCTTCAAGGAAGGCTAGCTTACATCAGAAGGTTCATTTCCAACCTCTTCGGGCGATGCCGACCATTCACGCACCTCATGAAGAAAGGAGTCTCATTCGTATGGGACGAAGAATGCCAGCGCGCTTTCGACAGCATCAAAGAATATTTGTCAAATCCTCCGGTCTTGGTGGCCCCAGTCCATGGAAAACCATTCCTGCTCTATGTACGAGCAATAGAACACTCCCTCGGTGCCCTGTTGGCACAAAACAACGATGCAGGCCACGAACAAGCCATATACTATCTTAGCCAAATGATGGTGGAATCCGAGCACCGATACACCGCGGTTGAGAAGGAATGCCTCGCCTTGGTGTTCGCCATTCAGAAGACGCGACACTATGTCACCGGACAAATGATACATGTGATCTCACGGGTCAACCCTCTCAGAGTCCTCATGACCAAACCAGGGGCACTTAGCTCTCGACTCGCTACATGGGCAATATTGCTATCCCCTTATCATATGATCTTTGTCCCACAAAAGGCAGTCAAAGGTCAAGCCCTGGCAGACTTTTTAGCAGCCCACCCAGGCTCGGAGTCCTCCAGGATATACGAAGAGATCCCAGACAAGGTCGCCAACTCGCATGCAACCTCTCACGAGGCTATATGGCGAATGTTCTTTGACGGTGCTTCAAGGACCGGACCTAAAGGCAATATAGTCGTCGGAGTCGGGGTAGCGCTGGTCTCCCCTTCCGGATTGATGATCAACCGCGCCTATTCCCTCACAGAACCCTGCTCTAATAATGTGGCCGAGTACAACGCTCTGGTCATTGGCCTCCAACTTGCAAGAGAGCTGGGGGTAGAATACCTTGAAGCATACGGCAATTCCCAACTAATCGTCAATCAGATCCGGGGTTCGTACGAAGTCCGTCACGAAGACATGATCCCTTATCACCAAATAGCGATCGATATCATCTCGTCATTTGAGGGGTTCTTCATCGAACATGTCTCCAGACTCCGAAACATCGAAGCAGATGCCTTAGCCGGTCTTGCCGCTTCCCTAGTAGTTCCGAATTATGATCGCCAATCAGTGGAAGTGATAGGCCATGAACTGGTCTGTCCTAAAAATAATGTGCAATTCATGGCAAGTTATTCCGCATAGACGATCGATGAGGCCCCATATTGGAGACAACCCTTCATAGATTTTGTCGTCTACGACATCCTGCCCGAGAACCCAAAGGAAGCCATTTCCATCAGAGGGCGTTCTCTCAGATTCTTCTACGATACAGAGACGAAGATGCTGTATCGCCGCTCTTACGACGGATTATTACTTCGGTGTCTGTCAAACACAGAAGCCAAAGAAGCAGTACGAGAAGCACATGACGGTATCTGTAGGGCCCACCAACCCGGCCCAAAACTACAAGATCGTCTTCGCCGAATGGGCTACTATTGGCCCACAATGGTGGCAGATGCGATCGATTATGCTAGAAAGTGTAAAGCTTGCCAAATCCATGCGGACTTCATTCATCAACCATCCGAATTTCTACATTCGACGGTGGCGTCCTAGCCATTCGAAGCATGGGAAATGGATATCATTGGTCCAATCACCCCACCTTCCTCCCGAGGATATCGCTTCATACTTGTGATCACGGATTACTTCTCCAAGTGGGCGGAAGTTGCCCCACTCACAGAAGTCAAGACTTCAAACGTAATCAGCTTCCTTAAGCATCACGTCATCTACCACTTTGGACTTCCCCGAAGGATCATCCATGATAATGGCCCGCAGTTTGTAAGCCATGCGTTCTATCGGTTTTGCGATAAACACCGTATTCAGAATATCGCTTCAACGTCGTACAACCCAACAGCAAACGGGTTAGCAGAGGCATTCAACAAAACGATCATCAAACTCCTCAAGAAGTTCGTCTCCTCCAACAAGCGCGACTGGAACGAGAAGCTCGGTGAATGCTTATGGGCTTATCGTACCACAGTTCGAACAGCCACCGGGAATACACCATTCTCCCTGGTGTATGGGAGTGAAGCGGTTCTCCCGTTAGAAACTCAAATACCCTCACTCCGCGTCGCCCTCACTTATCAATTGACAACGGATGACAACTACCGACGTCAACTGCAAGAGTTAGAGGCCTTAGATGAAAAGCGCCTCCTAGCTCAGCAAAGGATCGAGCTATACCAAGCACGCATCTCAGGAGCCTTCAACAAGAAGGTCAAAATCAGAACATTCCGAGTGGGTGATCTTGTTCTGGCAGTCCGGAGGCCGATGGTCATGACTCACAAGACCGCCGACAAGTTCCAGCCAAAGTGGGAAGGTTCGTTCATCATAGAGACAGTATTCTCCAACGGTGCTTACCGCCTCGCAAAACAAAATGGAGACTTGCTCATGCTGCCCGTCAACGGTAAGTTTCTGAAGAAATACTATGTTTAAACAACATTTTCTAGATTTTCGAGTCACGTACCCGCTGGTACCACTGAACTCGCTCCACAAATTTCCAGATTTTCGAGTTACGTACCCGCTGGTTACACTGAACTCACTCCATAAATTTCCAGATTATCGAGTCATGTATCCGCTGATACCCCTGAACTCTCCCTCATAGCTTTCCAGATTATCGAGTCATGTATCCGCTGATACCCCTGAACTCACCCTCATAGTTTTCCAGATTCTCGAGTCATGTATCCGCTGATACCACTGAACTCACCCTCATAGTTTTCCAGATTATCGAGTCATGTACCCGCTGGTACCACTGAACTCACTCCATGAACTGTCAGATTTTCGAGTCACGTACCCGCTGGTACCATTGAACTCACACTCACCATATTCTAAATTTTCGAGTCACGTACCCGCGCGTACCGCTGAACTCATGCCCTTCTTCCACAAAGATATCCTAAATTTCCAAGTCATGTACCTGTTGGTACCTCTGAACTTGCACTTTGATTCCAATATTGTCGAGTTATGTACCCGTCGGTACCCCTAAACTTACATCCTGGTCACTCTTTTGAAAGAAAGTCATATATAACCATACCGCTGAACTTTCTTCCTACAAGAGATCTTCCCTCATGATCTAATACCTGCACTCCCAGTGCACAACAAAGGTAACGGGTCCACAAACGTCCAAGACGGCCATGTCCTCATTACCTCTGAGTCGTCCCACTTCCGCCAAAAACAAATCACCCCCCACGTAGAACTTCCATGTCCTCATTACCTCTGAGTTGTTCTATGTGCCCTCCTTTATTGAGCCCACTCCTGTCATGTCCTTATTATCTCTGAATGGGAAGGCTCCGTCGAAGAAACCTTCATACTTGCCATGTCCTTATTACCTCTGAGTAAGTATGATGATCCCCTTTCGACCTATTATCTGTACCCACAACCGGAGTACGCCAAGGGTAATAGGTCCACAAATGCCCTCGATTGACCAACAATATCCTCCGTCGAGTTCACTCCTACCATGTTCTCATTACCTCTGAGTAGGAAAACTCTACGTTTGAAAAAAAAAATCTTTCCACTTGCCATGTCCACGTCACCTCTGAGCAAGTATGTCGGTTCCCCTTTATCCTATTATCCGTGCCCTAAAACCAGGGTGCGCCAAGGATAATAGGCCCACAAATATCCTCAGCTAAATTTTTTAGCACGAATCTATCACCTCATCAGGCCCCGGGAGCCCAGCTGCTCTACGGCATTCCTTTTTCTCAATACCCAAAGCGCCCATGACCACTTCGCTATGGCTGCTTCAGGTACCCTGATCAAAACTTGTTACCTCTGCCTAAAACCAAGGTACGCCATGGGTAACAGGTCCACAAATATATCTCCTATACGGGGTAAACATCACCACAATATCACAGGCGCAGCAAGCAATACAAATAAAGGGTAGAAATGAAAGTACTCTTTATTTAAAGGAAGAAAAAAGCATTACATGTTTCGGGATCATGTCCCCTTCAAAAAGAAAGAAAACAGAAACAAAACAAGAGGAAAAAATTCGATTATAGTTCTGCATTGCACAACTCCAAGAGACAATTTTTCACCAAGGCAGTCCCCCTATCAAGCCTCTGCTTAGCTCGACGCTCGGCTTCTTGGGATAACTGCTCTGCATCAGTCAGAAGAGTATATGCCTGCCAATTATCCTCCATTTTATTGAGGGCAAGCTCTAGATTAGCGGAAGCCCTACTATACTTTTCAACCTCCTGGATAGCAGCCTCTTTCTCAAAATGGGCGGTCTCAAGCTCTGACTCCAGGAAAGCCAGTTTCCTCTGGAGTTCAAGGATATGTTCTCGAGTATCGGCTACCCCGCGGGAAGCATCCGCTTCCCGAGTCGAGCAATCTTCAGTCCGACGGCTCTACTGGTCATGTAATCGAGTCAGATCCCGGCGGTCCTTCAATATAGCCGGTTTAAGCGATTCCCGGGCAGCCATCACCTTCTCCACCGCAGTAATGAGAAAATTGCGCTCTTGATTTATGGCCGCAGGTAAATCAGTCTGTTGCAACAAGCGAAACTGGGCCACGAGACGATCAGCTTCTAATAGCTTCGACTCTAAAAGTGCTGCCAATTCCCCTCCTCCAGGGAGTGTCTTAAGGATGGCAATCTGACCTCCGGCACATCGACGGGCCAGAGTAAAGGGAGTTCCCCTTTCCACTGTTGCCTCGACCCCTCTCTTCAAATGACGATTGTAGCTGGCAACCACATCCTGTAACGCGTCATCCAAGACCTCCGTAGAGGACGGCGTCGGAGGGAGAATGGCAGACGATACCGGAAGAGCAGCTTCAGAAGTAACTGCACCCGCCACCAAGGAAGCAAATTCCGTACGGAAGGATGCTTGGATGGCGGCTAACTCCTCTTCCGCCGCCCGAAGAGCCTGGATGCTCGGCAGGGAGGAAAGGTTAACCCCTGAAAATACATTCGCAGAGGAGGACACAGGGGGCATCGCCTCTCGTCCCAGTTGCACTGCTACCCGAGACCCTGAGCTTGACCCAGACAAGGGCCCCTCGACACAAAGAGGCTCTGTCAGGCCCTCTCCGGTAGGTTGCGATCTAGCAACATCAATCACTGGCAGCGAAGGGTTGAGATCTGAACATCCAAATCAACCATTAGTCAACATAATCTGAAAGAAAAAATGATAAGAACACATAGGCTTATTCACGAGCTATGGTTCGATTTGTATTACCAGGGGAAGAGCGTAGGGGTGACGGCTCATTCATAGCCGGCATAGTTTCCCCATCGACAAAGTCATCATGTGGGAGCTCGGATGTTTCAGGGACGGGTGCAGTAAAGCCCCCATCCCCCTGGGTTGAGGTTCCAGCACGGTGGAAATCCTCGGTCACAACCGGAAGCACTCCAGCAGCGATGATAGCAGTGCACACACCACTGACTAAATGAGACAGGACCGTATCAGCCTCGGTAGTCGGGTCCTGAGGGACGAGCTCACCCGATGCCTATAAAAGAGCAAAAGAAACAAATAATTAAGGCATAACATAGAAGAAGAAAAAAGGAAACAGCTGAAGTCCAAATCACCTCAGGAACATCATCCACATCATCAAGAAGCAGCCTGCGATGTCTTACCGCAGCATGCTTCATGGAGTGGGATCGGTCATCTGCGGTAGTCACGCGCCTGCTTCGTTTATGTGAAGGGCTGGATATTACAGACGGTTGATCCTTCACCACCTCGTCAGACAAACCAGACGATTGACCCACGGCCCTTTCCACATGCACGACAGGGGGTTGACTCCCAACCTCCTCGCCCGAAGAATGAGATGAGTCATCAGTGTCCTGTTCGTCGTCTTCCTCATCCGCCCTCGTGGACTCTGAGTCCGACACAGGAACCCTGTTCGCCCCCCTCTTCCTCTTCTTGGACCCTTCTGGCTTCTCAGCCAAACCGGTGCCAGTAATGAAGCTAGTATTCATATCAAAACTAACAGGGGGTTTGCTCGCCGCAACATGATAAAGGGCCGCTTTATACAAGATATCACCCTCCACCTTGGCGTTAGGGAGTTAGAAGCTGGCTCGGGTATGGGTCGCATTATAATAATGCCAAGCCCGAACACCATCGAGCACACTGCCCTCGAAGCTTAAGCAAGCGCTAGGGCGATCCAGGAATAATTGGCTTTACCCAAATTGACGGGAAAATCTACTGGGCAGATAAGGCTCCAGGTATACTCTATTCCGGTAACGATACACCAAGTGCGCGGGACGGATGTTGCGCAACCAAAGAAGCATCTTCTCAGATAAAAGTTGGGGGGGTCAACGCCGTCAACATATACCCTCCTCACTTCGCCGGGGGTGAACTCAGGAAGAGATACGAAGAATTCGGGCCCATCAATTCTTGCCAACGCCCTCCGGCAGGCCGGCATGGTATCATGTTCCCAAGGCTGATGACGATACCGGAAAGGGAAGGTGTCATCAACAGAAATGTCTTCATCGGGTCCCGGCCTCATCAACGACCGATAGTGCAACAATAACCACCCCATGAGGTAGTGGTAGGGTAATTCTATCCGTTTAAAGTCCATCGACACATCGCGAGCAATAACTTTGGATGAAAAGGCATGAAGGCCGTGGTGTATGCTACACACCATAGCCGGGAGGAGCGCCAGTCTTACCTTGAAGAGCAATTTTACAGCAGGAAGAATAAAATGGCGGCTGATCCTTTCTATAGAACCCGCGCCGCCCGAGACTACACAGTTGCATAGCCACACCATCAAGAACCCAGCTAAGATCGCCTTATCAGACATCTCCCAGGTACAATAGTAGAAGTAACCGAGGGAGTCAGTGCTACTCCCAAACCGGTCACGGGTAGACTTCGACTTCTTGACCTTCGACTTCATATCCTCCACCTCCTCCGGGGTTCGAGGAGTTCGAGACGAAACTTGACCGGAAGGACGCAACTTGAAAAGATACAAAATCCAGGCCTTGGTATGAGGAGCGTTCCCTTCCGAACTATTTACTTTCTTGATAGCCATCTGATGGCAGGCACTGTGATGACACAACAGTTCTTGATACACGGCAACGAAACCAAGAAACTGTCAGTCCAGTGCTTCGAGTTCTTCGTTCGTCGGTATATACACTTCAAAAGCTTCACCTCCCCACGGCAACCTAGACACAGTATTCATTTCATGAAGAGCCAGCCCCAGTTCTCCTCCGGGGGTAAAGAAAGTCCCTATACGCCGATTATACAGCTCCAATAGAGCCATAAACAAGGGCTTATTAATGGGCAACCCGTAGCAGGTACCCCTGACGGCGTAGTAGAGATCAATTTCCTGAAGAAAGTCCCCATACTTCCTAAAAATCCATGAGGTAAGATTAGTCCACGTGGGAATGGGGTTGATCCAATTCAGCAGCGGCAACCTGCCTATGGGATAAGACCCCTTGTGAGCGAGCTGATTCAGAAATGTATCAGCTAGGGTGAAGGTAAAATTAGGGCCAGTTGTATTTACAAAAGTGCCCGGGAGCAGCCCCGTCACAGTCCGACTCACGAATTCCTTGCCCGCACATACTAAACCCGTGCGTCTGTTGTAGTGAATTTTGCTCACAAACATTCCCTGTTGGATGGGAGTCAGGGAGCCCACCATAGTCCTACCCAACGGTACCATATTAAACCATGAGAGAGGATAATGCCGCTCCATCTCAGGGATATGAATCTCTACCCCGTCTACAGAAAAATCACAGTGCTCCGAGATATCCAGCAATCTGGAGTTCTTTATGAAGAGGGCGTCCCCAAAGAGAAAAGCTGGTTTCAGAAATTCTCCATCCAACTTCTCCGAATTCATCATTGAACAAAGAAAGCGGAAGGGTTGTTTATTAATAGCAGCCACTCTCTCCTTAGGCTCATTGGTAGGAAGCTGATCCTCTATACGACGGATTAACTCGTCAAGCTGCACGTTTGCGGCATACTGAGCTGAACCCACAAGGAGCTCCCCTGCTGGGTTGGTTGGGAGGTTCACTGAAAAGAAAGAAAAAAGAGAGAGAGAAAGAAGAAACAAGATTAAAAAATGGCTTATACAAAAAAATTACTGAATGAAGAAACTCTCGCAAGCCTATGCGGTTCAGGTCAATAGGGTCTTATGCGGCTCCAGTCCAGTTGGGTCCCAAGAAATACAGTGTCGAGGAAGCCTGTACGGTTCGAGTCAAGACAGTCTCATACGGCCCAAATCAGATGGAAGTACCATATGACTCTAGCTCGATAGCTTATGCGGATTGGACGAATATACACAGTTCTAGCAGAAGAACTCATACGGCGCAAAATGCTATGCGGTTCAGCCTGCTAAAAACTTATGCGGCTCCGTTCAGAGGAGACTTTATGCGTTTAAACCCTTCTTCTACAGTTCAAACATGGGGTATTGTCTATGCGGTTCGGGCATGAAAAAGTCATGCGGCCCATACAGCATATGCGGCTCGGCCAGCAACTTGGGAGGAGGCTTGCGCATAAATATGCGACAGAGCCATGTGTACTCAAGATCCAAATACAACCCTTACCCTTAAAGGCTGGACGAGCGTCAGATGGTATTTCAGGCGCTTCACGCTCGAAGGCTGACGAGGACGTCGCTCTCTTGCCCTTTGCGGCGGCGGAAATAACTTTAGAAGACTTAGGAGCCATTGCTTCGATGAGAGGACAAGGAAGATCAGAAAGAGAAGACAAGAAAAAGAGTGAACGAAAAAGAAGGTAAAGAAGTCCCTCCGGCTAAAGTCACCCGTATTTATAAACAAAGACGGAGCATTTCGATCCCCGTGCACACACGTAAACCGACTCTTCGGTTATCAAAATAAGCCGCCAAAAATGAAGGCCAAGCTCCTCGGATCCCGCACCAAAAAGCGGCCTTTAAAAAATCAACAGCATTCAAGTTCTAGGATTGCCCTACGTGGCAAGTAATGACGTGGCAAGAAGCTATGCGTCTGAACAGTCTCCTGCGGCTAAGTCACTTATGCGGCTGAATAATTCATACGGCCGAGACTTCTATGCAGTCAGAATTCCACATGCGGCTAGAGGAACCTGGCCATGCTTCTTATTCAAAGTATTTCAATTTTACAAATTAAAAACTTTGAAGGGGGTCCTGTAGAAGCATGGAAAATACTAAAGGAAATGATTTATGCGGCCAGAAAAGATCCATGCGGCTCAGAAAACTCATGCGGTTCATTGAATCATGCGGCACAAGGAGTTATGCGGCCCAAAGCATTTTTATGCGGCTCAGAAGACACGTGGCCTGATAGTGCTCCCCTCCACCCATGCTGTATTAATTGCTATGACGGCTGACCCCTCTGAAAAGTTGACAGCCCTGACACCAAAGGCAGGTAATTATGGCTCTGCCATAATGATGAATCTCTAGGGAAGAGGAAAGAAATCTCTGACACAAATCCCTCGAGAGCCATAAAAATGCCACGTGGCCTTGCCACGTGGGCATTCGTATGCGGCTCGCTTCTCATGCTGCTCAGAATAAATCTCATACGGCTCAGGCCATAGGAGCCTCATGCGGCTCAAGCAAAGGACTTCCCATGCGGCTCAGAAGTAAATCCATCCTATGCGGCTCAGGCCATGAAAGCCTCATGCGGCTCGAGCGAGGACTTCTCATGCGGTTCAAGAAGATCATATCCATGCGGCCCAGGCGGATATATACCTATGCGGCCCACAAGGATTACTCCTCTGTGATTAGAGGACTCAGGTGAGGGCCACTGCCCACGCAGCCCTGACACATGGGCTCACATTCATATGCGGCTCACATTCATATACGGCTCACTGTTCATACGGTCCAGATTCCCCCCAGCAGCTCTTAGGACACGTGTCCTAAACCGATTAATTCTTCAGATTGGCTGCCATTAAAGATTGGGTCAGATCCCAATAGATCTGGGACACGTGGCAGAAGAATAAGATCTGATTTATTCGCAGATATCAGAAGATCAGTATAAGGAAGATTTATTCCAATCAGCATTAATTGCTCATGGGATTTGGTGCAATCTACACCTAATGGCCCAGCTTCATCATAATTAAAACGAATGGCCAAGATGGACCAATCTCCAAGCCGCCGCCATCCCCATAAGCTAATCATTGGCAACCCTAATGATCATATCCCACTATTATAAATAGCAAGGTGTCATTCCCTTGTAAAGATATACAATTTCAGAAAGAAAAATACGTATATACAGAGAGACCCCCCTAATAGTCAGAAAGGAAGAATACACAGAGAGAAAGAGAAGCCAGAAGAGCAACAGAGGAGCAAGAAGAGCATTTCTTCGTCAACACCTACCATCTTTTCATAGGGAGCCAAGGCTGCATACCGATCGTCCAAGGAGTAAGGCAGGGCTGCCGTCGCCTTCTCGAGCCTCTATCGTCACCCCCCAGAATCTAAAATAAATAATTGTACTTAGACTGTTGTACCTAGGTTTTCGTCCCCAGGCTTTCTTTGTACAAGCGAGTTTGTAACGTAAAGTAAAAGTTCGGTCCTCCGATAATTGTTCTGTTCTTTTATATTTCATGGCAAACAGGCACAACTTGAGTGCTCAATGACCAAGGTGCAATCCGCCTCAGTGGCTCCAGTAGCTCCTGTTTCTGTTGCTAGGGCACAATCTGCTCACTCTACTTCCCATGCACAGCCTACTACTATCTTTGCTGCCAAGGCACAGTCAGTTCAAGCTACTGTCGAGGCACAGTCTACCAATGTTGCTGCCAAGGCGCCACCAGTAGTCCGTAGGACTATGGCGCAACCCAAGCAATCTGCTACTCCGGCACAACTCAAGGAAACTAGTCTTTTGGATATTCCGTCTTCCAATTCTCAAGTTCTGAACTTAGAGAATTCATGTCCTAGTACCAACACTAGACAAAACAAAGGAAAAAATCCTATGATACTTCCTCAATTGGCACAATCTATGCCTAAAATAATCACACAACCTAACAAAGGGAAACGCTTCTTAGCTAACCCTGTTCAAAATAAAGGAAAGTACCCTTTGGTCTTTCTTCAAACTTCCCTGGTCTATGATTTAGAGGAAGATGTATCAGATTCTGTTCCTGTAAACAGAGGTCCTCGAATCTCTTATACCGAAAAGAATACTAATCAGAGAGGTATCTTACCTACCCCTATAGGGTTTGGTCAAGACCTTCCTACCTTGCAAATTTCAAGATCCAAGCAAGGAAAATTGAAGGTATCACAAATAGAGACACCGGGAACAGAATTTCAGATTTACGCGCTTATCTCAATAGGCGTCAACCAATATCAACTTTGGCAAAACGCAAGAACCCTATGCTAAAGGCCAATCTACATCAAAAGTCAAAGTTTGAAAAGAAAGACCCATCTACCTATGCTAATGAGTTGAGTACATCTTTGTACACTCAAGGAACTAAACACCGGAAGAATAGGAGACATGTTCCTAACATCATTAAGGAATATGTTCCTCCGACTTCTTATCATCCTGTGGTTGTAACTGATCTCCGGCAACGTCTTACACAAAGGCGAGAGACTACGGGAATGTTTTCCTCACCTCCAAATCGTGCTTCAAATCGCCACTGCCTACATGAAGTTGTCATCAACTGTTGTTACCAATCGGCTCGACGATCTGTCTTCAATCGTTTGAACTATGCTTCAACTCCTGAACATATAATAGAAGACGAAGATGAACTATTATAAGCTTCTGTTAACATGACTTCTCAAGGCACTGGGAGTGGAAAACGTCCAAGACGTAATGCATCCCGTAATCCTAGTCAATAATACTTAGACCAGATCCATGCATCCAATGAAGGTGTCTTTCAATACACTAGATCGAGAAATCGTCATTTGATCCAAGGTGTCTTTAATCACGAAGATCTCCACATCGCTCTTGTGGGAGAGGACTCTCTTTCGAAGTTTGATGCAGATAGTGAAAGTTCTTAAAAAACTATCTTATCAATAGCAGCAAGAGAAGTGACAGCATATACCATTACGAAAGATCAAGATGCCTCTACGTTAACCAGCCAAGAGCAACGAATTGTTGCGTTAGAAGACAAATTGAAAACTATGGCAGAAATGGTTGCAAGCATGCACACCATAATGGTAGCTCAACATACAGTACCTCCGATTGGAAACCCTGTTACAAATCCTGAGCTTATAGCATCTTCTGTACCTGTTAGTCTGGGGGTATAGCCTCCCAGGTTGCTTCTGTGCCAATTCAAGCTGATCCAAGTCAGTCTGGTGCTGGGGGTGGTAATTACTACGTTGTTCCTCCTCCTAACACTTCTAACCAGCCCACCAATTCTCAAACATCAGGGGATGCAAATGAGGTTATGAAACTTCTGGGCACTCAGTTTGAGGCCTTCAAGCAGAAGGATGGCCTACAAAGATTGGGCATAAAGCAACCATATCCTACAGAGTGGAAGGAAGTTCCATTTCCTCCTAAGTATAAGCTCCCAACCATTATGCTGTTTGATGGTAGCACTTCTCCAAGTCAGTACATCAATCATTTCGAAGTGATGACTGATCAATTACAGCCAAATGATGCTCTCCTTACCAGAGTGTTCGTCGGTTGTTTAGCCGGTGCAGCATATGACTGGTATCGTAGCCTGCCTGATGGCTGTATCACTTCTTTTGCTGGTTTTAAGCAAATGTTCTTGGAACGATTTTATGAGGAAGTCAACGACATGACGATGTCTGCCCTCATTAAAATTAAACAGAGGCACAATGAATCCATAGAGAGTTTCATTGAAAGATTCCGTCGAGAGGCACTCAAAATGCCTTCAGGTACTCCATCTGCTGTAACAATAGACACTTGTAAATCAAACTTGTTGCCTATTATCAGTATGTGGACGGGATCTACACAATTCCAGGATTGGCCTTCTTTCATTGTTAATGCAAAGGCGGCAGAAGTGAGTGCCGAAAAGTTCAAGCAGTTAGGAGTCCAGATGACTCATCCTAACTAAGATGAACATTCTACACCTGGGGATAGTAATCGCCAGAATAACCGCAAGAATAAAGAAATATTGGCCATCAATCTTAAAGGCAAAGAGTCTTTGGCTGTCAATGTTACTCATACGGCATCCACCCCACCAGCACCACTGCAAAAGTCAACTCGTCCAAAAGAAGAGTATTCTTTCGACGAAGATGATACTTTAAGCATCTTCGATTGCTTGATCAAAAGCAATAAGCTTCAGCTTCCAGAGGCAAAGCGACCAGAAGAAGTTGGTAAAACTGATCACCCTAAATACTGTGTTTATCACAGATTCATAGGGCATCCAACCAGAGCATGTTATGTGCTCAAGGGCAAAATCTAGGAGTTGGTCAACTCTGGAGCTATTACTCTACAGCAGGACGAGAAAACGGTGACTACTAATGTGGTTTCTCTCCAATTCGGTAATTTTCTACCACAACTCGTACAAGATGGTGCTGTCTCCATTCCAAGAACTACTCTAAAAATTGTGAATATCCCGCCTCCTCAAAATGAAGGTTTTATTCCGATGTCAACTGACAGAGGAAAGATTATGTGGATTCATCCAGATCTGGTGGCAGAATTTGAAACGCCTTCCTCTTCTAAGCAAAAGAAGCATTCCAGGTCTAAATCCAAGAACTGTAATATGGTATCCTTTGAACCATTAACAGAAGAAGAAATCCTAATGGGCACTAGATCTGGGAAACCCTATCTTCGGAAGTATTCCGAAAATTAAGAGAACCCTGCTCCATCCCCGGATGCTCTTCCTCCATCATCTTCTCCTGCTGAAGATATACCGTCTACATCCTTGCCAGTGGTCGAACCATCTCCTCTTAAACCAACATCAGCAGACAAGGGAAAGCAACCCGTTCGCTTTGATAAAGCGTTGAAGAAGTCATCATCTCTTGGACTTAAAAAGCCTTACAATTTTGATATATTGGCTCAATTGGCCAATACTCCAGCAAGATTGTCAATCTTTGAACTTTTACGTCTCTCAAAAGAAACTCGTGAGACGTTAAGTGAAGCCTTGATGCAGGCTGACACTTGTTTGACTCTTCTCAAGAAGCCCGAAAAGGAGCCAGTAAGCTATGCACATTGTCATAGTGTATTTGAATTAATATCCAATATCACTTTTACATAAGATGACATGTCGTTAGAAGACAATCGTCATGATCGTCCTCTCTATTTCACGGGATATGTGGCGCCATAAAAGTTGACCGTATTCTGATTGATCCCGGGTCTGCACTTAGCATCATGCCAAAGTCCTTATTGGACGCTTTGAAAATCCTAATACATAATCTTCTACAACTATCACTACCATCCTGGGATTCAATCAAGGAAGAAGTGAACCTTTGGAGAAGATACGCCTAAAACTTCAAATTGGCAATCTTCGTACAAAGGTAACTTTCTATGTTATTGACAATCATGGCTCATACAATGCTTTGTTGGAAAGGCCATTCCTCCATGAACACAATATTGTACCCTCTATGCTCCACCAATATTTCAAATATGTGGATGGTAATGGAGAAGTCCAAAAAGAGGTTGTAGATCTGAATCCTTTCAAAGGAGTTGAAGCATATTGCAACGATTCTCGTATGTACAAAGAGGAATTCATGAAGGTGGTACTAGCAATAGACATAGATGAAGAACAGAAGAGTATACCTAATGATGCTCTGGTGATTCCAGTCAAAGGACGTACCTCCTGTCCTCAGTCTTCCAAACCACTGACTATCTATCTACCTTCCAATGAGAAGCGACCTAAAGGTTATAGTCAGGAACAAAGGGAGCTCACCTCTTCTGAGCCGTTTGTAATCGATCTTCATCGCAAGAAGCTCCCTCTTCCTTCTCGTTCTTCTTCTCCCCCTCTTGTCATCAATTTGACTAAGCCTGCTAAGGCTAAAGTCCCTATTGTAAATGATGGTATAAATAAAGCATCTCCTTTGCAGTATACTGATGTCTTTTACTATACTCAGTGTTATCTAGATATGCTAGATAAATTTAAACCACTTATAATAGAAGTCGTATCATCTCGACGAAACATGGTATCACTGGATTCAATACAAGAGTCGTACTTCTTAGTACCGTCTCGAAAGAAAGATGAAAAGCCTATATTCTTCAATAAAAGAGAAGAACCAAAAATTATGCTCTATAATAATAATAGAGATGATATAGAAAGGCTACAATTACGATGCTATAGTCCACAATCTAAAGCCATCATCCGTAAAATGGGCTATGATTTCAGAACAGGTCTCAACAATGGTAAAGGAAGGCGAACCCCTCTTTGTATTGCTGTTCCAAAAGGAAAATCACAACAATACCACAGTAAAAAAAATGAGGACTAGGTTATACGTCACCATTTCCAACTCTAGAACCTTCTGAATCTGATAAAGAAGAACGTTCAAACTCTTCTGATCCTATCTCATGGGATTCTGATACCAGCATCGGTCATGTTCATAAGATGATAGTATCTTCTAACATGGTGTCTGCCGAATTCTCAGAAGATGACGAAAGTGACATTGAAGAACTGAAATGGACCCTTGGGCACAAAGGATGGACAATCAGTGGAAACTTCATTTTGAACAACGAGAACCACCTACTGAGGATCAACTGGTCCAAATCGATATTGGAGAGAAAGGTGCATCACGACCAATCTTCATTAGTAAGAATCTTCCAGAGGATGATAAACAAGAATTAATTCACCTTATTCGTGAATACATTGACTTCTTCTCCTGGAGTTACGAAGATATGCCGGGATTAGATCCTCAAATTGCAACTCACAAGCTTAACATTTTGCCAAATGCCAAACCAGTCAAACAACAACAACGGCGATTCAAGCCTGAAATGATGGATGCAATTGATGATGAAGTCAAAAAGCTCATAGCTTGTGGCTTTATCAGAGAAGAACAACATCCTGACTGGGTGGCCAATGTCGTCCCTGTCCTGAAGAAGATCGGAAAAGTTCGAGTTTGTATACACTTTCGGGATCTCAATGATGCTTGTCCTAAAGACGAATTCCCTCTCCCAATTACTGATGTTATGATCGACAATACATGTGGATTCGAATGAATTTCTTTCATGGATGGGTTTTCTGGATATAATCAAATCCGGATGGATCCTGAAGATGAAAAACATACTTCGTTTCGTACTCCTCGGGGTGTGTACTGTTATACGGTCATGCCATTTGGTCTTAAGAATGCAGGTGCAACTTACCAGCGGGCTATGAGTACTATATTTCAAGATTATTTACAAAAGACTGTCGAATGCTATGTTGACGATATTGCTGTCAAAAGTCGTCTCAAAGAAGATCACATTCAAGATTTAAGAACTATCTTCAATCTAATGCGCCAGCATCAACTCAAAATGAACCCCACCAAGTCTTTCTTGGGTGTCTCTAGTGGTAAGTTTCTCGGCTTCGTCATTACCAGGTGATTTACAAAGCCGAGAAACTTACCACTAGAGGTCGACTTGGTGGGCAATAAACCGCCTCATTAAATACCGCTTTATGTCCGGGCAATGAATCATTCATTGGAAGCTTTGCTGGCTCAGAAGAACAAGGAAGGCCATGAGCAAGCCATCTACTATCTTAGTCGAACGATGATTAGAGCTGAACATCGTTATAGTCCGGTAGAAAAGGAATGTTTAGCCTTAATGTTTGCTGTTCAGAAGATAAGGCATTACATCATAGGCCAAACTATTCATGTCATATTCCGAGTCAATCCTCTTCGAGTCTTAATGAAGAAGCCAAGTACACTCAATTCTAGGCTTGCTATGTGGGCCATATTATTAGCACAATATGATATGGTTTATGTTCCTCAAAAGTCTGTGAAAGGCCAAGCACTTACAGACTTCTTAACAGCTCATCCTGTCCCTGAGATATCTAAACTCTATGATGAGATTTCGGACGAAACATTGGAATCAAATATGATCTCAGAAGAATTTTCTACCTGGAGGTTGTTCTTTGATGGAGCTTCTAGTATTGGACCTGGAGGTACCATTGTGGCTGGAATAGGAATTATTCTTGTTCATCCGATGGATTATTTATTCAAAGGGCTTATTCTTTAGAGTCATGCTCTAACAATGTGGCAGAATACAATGCCTTGCTTATTGGACTTCAATTAGCCAAACAATTGAGTATTGAATATCTCGAAGTATATGGTGACTCTAAGCTGGTTGTTAATCAGGTTAGAGGCATATATGAAGTCCGACATCAGGATCTAGTACCATACCATGAAGCGGCAACCAGGATAGCTTCTTTATTTAAAGGATTCTTTATCGAACATGTACGTCGGGCATGCAATACAGAAGCTGATGCCTTAGCCAACCTAGCTGCGGTATTGGCAGTTCCAGTCAAAAGACAACAGATGGTTGTTATCTCTAATAGAGAATTATTTTGTGTTGAAAATAACCACAACATGGAATTCAGCAACCTAACTGAAGTCAATGTCCTTAGCGAGGATTGGAGAGTGCCTTTCATTGATTTTGCAGTGCGTAACATTTTGCCAGAAGATACTAAAGAAGCTGCAAGTATCCATCGTCGATCACTTCGATTCTATTATAATCATACTACTAAGACACTATATCGAAGAACTTTTGACGGATTACTCTTGAGGTGTCTCGCTGGTGATGAAGCAAAGCAGATATTACGTGAAGCTTAAGATGGCGTTTGTAGAGCACATCAACCTGGTCCTAAACTATAGGATCGTATCCGACGTATGGGCTACTACTGGCCCTCTATGGTATCAGATGATATTGATTATGCAAGAAAATGTCGTACATGTCAAATTCATGCAGATTTTATTCACCAACCGTCAGAACTTCTTCATCCAACTGCAGCTTCATGGCCTTTTGAAGCTTGGGACATGGATATAATTGGCCCTATCAATCCTCCTTCATCTAAAGGACATCGGTTCATCATAGCCATAACCGATTATTTTTCCAAGTGGACAGAAGCTATACCTTTGGCTAAAGTAAAGACTAGTAGCTTTATCAATTTTATCAAACATCATGTGATATATAGATTTAGTGTCCCTCGTCGAATAATTCATGATAATGGACCACAATTTATCAGCCAAAAATTTAATAGGTTCTGTGATAATAACAGAATCAATAATGTCGCTTCTACAGCCTATAATCCTTCGGCTAACGGGTTGGCTGAAGCATTCAACAAGACCATTATCAAACTCCTTAAAAAATTTGTCTCTATTAACAAATGCAGTTAGAGTGATAAACTTGGAGAATATCTATGGGCATATCGTACTACTGTCCGTAACCCCACAGGTTGCACACCTTTTTCTCTGGTATATGGATGTGAAGTTATTCTACCTTTAGAAATTCAAATTCTATCATTGAGAATCGCCATTGCTAATGAGTTTACTACAGATAATAATGATCATCTTTGGCTTCAGGAATTGGAGGCGCTCGACGAGAAAAGGTTATTAGCTCAACAGCATATCGAACTTTATCAGGCCCAGAATTTAGAAGCTTTCAATCGCAAAGTCAGAGTGCAAACATTTCAAGAAGGCGAGTTCGTTCTTACAGTCAGACGTCCTATGACTATGACACATATGAGCAGAGGCAAGTTCGAGGCAAAATGGGAAGGACCGTATGTGATAAATAAAGTCTTCTCTAATGGAGCCTATCAATTAACAGATATGGATGGCAGAGTTGCTATGATGCCCATCAATGGCAAACTTCTCAAGAAATATTATGTATAAAGACAAAATGTATTTTATTTTCAGAGACATGATGTAAATAAAAGTTTATTTTTATTCAAAATCAGAATGGAATTACATAATATTAAGGACGGGGAGGAGGCCCTAACCCTTCCTGATTAAATACAAAGTTCGCCAACCGTTCAAATATCTCATTGTCTGAACACACCAGGAACTCACAAACAGCCGTCCTCAATGCCTCTTCTTCGGCAGTTTTTCCAGGCTCCACTAACTTGGAGATCAAATCCTGTCCTGGTGCAGGAGGAATAGTTGAACCTTCGCCCCTTTCTTTTTGAGAAGGCACTGGAGGCTCAGCAAGGGAAGTCTTGGTTTCTTCTTCAGTCTTCGAAGCGATCAAGTCTTTGGAAGACATTTTTCTTGCACAGAAAGAAAAGAGATTGACAATTTATAGGCAATCAGCCTTGAGAACTGATACAACTTTTGGAAAGAGGCACAACTGTTTGTTCATTTCTAACGGTTTATTCATAACCGACTCTTCATCTTCCCTTCTTCGAAAGTGGCGTGTTTGATTCATTCGCTGTCTTCTTTGAAAATTTAAATGACCATTCATTCATTCAATATTTCTTCTTCGGAAATCGAAGTGAATGATCACCCATTTATTTCAAAACAACTTGCCACATTCGTGATCCTCTCTGGATTCTGTTATCTATGACAGCATAGCAAAATCAAATTGTAAAAAAAAAAGAATAATGAGACAATTATTTCTTTATTCCTTCTTTAAAAGCATAGATACATATTGATGAAAATCTATTACATCTTGGATTTTTATTCTAAATGAAGGTCTATTACATCTTTGGATCTTCTTATCGATAATGAAGGTCTATTACATCTTTGGATCTTCTTATTTGTTGGTGGCAATTCCTTGTCGTCTCGACCTGAAGCAACGAGCCAGACAATAGAATTAACTCGGGTCTTCTCTCTGAGAAAAACGAGAGGAGAACCACAGAGTGCAGCAGCCCAAAGATGAGCTGCTGTCAATACAACTGGTGGAGAGAAGACAGCCCGCCAGGGGAACTAGGAACGAGATCACCCTTGTGATACAATTCCTAGTTCTGCATCTTCACCATCCAACTCTCATGTGTATAGGCTCTTCCTACCATCTGAGGAAGACCCTTCTTAACATGAAGAGTCCTAAGCTATCTGATTTTAGTGTCAGAACCATATGAGCTGTCTGATGTGGGTGTCAGAAGAATGCTCTCTGCAACATCCAAATCACCAATACCAGTTCTGAAGAAGCTCGCTAACCAAGTCCCTACAAATATCAATAAAACAGGAGAAGTTAGCAGAATCTATCAGCAGTATGCGCCTATAAATAGGCACACATCAGCAATGTGCCTACAAACAGGTGCACATCAGTATGTGCTTACAAACAGACGCACATCAGCAATGCGTCTACAAACAAGCGCACATCAGTATGCGCTTACAAACAGGCGCACATCAGCAATGCACCTACAAACAGGTGCACATCAGTATGCGCTTACAAACAGGCGCACATCAGCATTGCGCCTACAAACAGGCGCATATCAGCACTAAACACTGATCAAACAAGCGTATGACAGCAATACGCGCCTCTGATCAGAGCTAAATACTGGACCACAGTGTGCGCCTATTCTCAAAAATAGTTAGTGCATATCAATAGGGTCTACAACATGCAGATCAATACTTGTCTCCAGAAGTGGTACGAAAGAAGAATATTCATACTATTGATTCTTCGTCGAGACTTACCAATTTTTGAAGACACAACATGCAAGCAAATAATATCAGAATGAAGTGGCGCAAGTGAAACCTTGTGGGAAGACATTTGTTTTGAGAGAGTATGAATGATCCTTTCATTTCTGGATGTCCTTTTTAAAGAGGTTAAATATGAGGTGGGTGCGTCGTTCTAGGATCCTATTTTGGAAAAGAACTAAAAATGGGCATCTAAAATCGTATAATGACTGCCACGTGTTCTTCAGAAGAAACAGTAAAACGAAGAATTAGCTAAAAGAATATGTCCATGAGCACCATTCGAAATCACAGCCACACAAAATCAAAAATTCTAGGTTTCATTGCATAAAGACGGATAGACCCCTACAGTCAAGGACATAAAAATAAAAAGTTGTTCTGCCTAGAACATTATTTCTTGTCCTTGCCTTAATCAGTCTGACGAATGGTAGCGTCCAATTCTTATATAGTGCGGATCTCCGAGCGACGCATCAGGTTAACAAATCCCTCTGAATTAACGTGCTCCTCAGAGGATGATCTGCCACTCGAGCGATTGAAGACTGACGGGGTTAAACCGAAACAGTTCAAAAGTTCACTGCCCTCAAAGCTGGATCAGCCTCCAACAAAAAAGTTGTAGGCGCAACATCATCTCCTGCTTCAGGAGACTTGATTGTGGTGTCAGAATTGGTCTTCATCTCTTTCTTCTTGGGGGCCATTGAAGAATAGAAGTGAAGAACAAAGCACAGAGATCAACTACGACATATATATCAATAAATTGACTCTTCGCATTCTTCTTCTTCATGGGAAACTGAAAGAAATCAATGAAACTCCGGAAGACGAAGAGAGGATTGAGTATTTTCGAGAAAGGTATTTAATCATGATGATCGAGCATTGATCGGCGCAACCGGACTTAGTCAAAACTTTCCTAAATTCAAAGTATCCCAAAACTTTGCAATGTTTTTAAGTTTTGAAAACTTTGAAGGGGGTCTTGTAACCTAAAAATCAAGTTGTGCTTTGAATATACTGATCAGTGAATGAGAAAAATGTAACGCCCCAGTCCCAAAATACGTAGGACTAGGAACATAGACATGCCAGCTGTATTCATACGAAGTATAAACCAATATATGGAAATCCTCGTATGAGTACATAAGCTGTAAAATGCAGTAGAACCATAACTAATCTCATCCACACAGAATACATGAATAAAAGATCATATAATGAGAATAAATTTGTCTTGATACAATATGTTGGGCGGAGACAAATCCACTACCAACAAAATAAGGAAATGAAATACAAGGAAAATGAAATGAGTGGCGAATGAAGCGAAGACGATCCAAATACAATCATCCTCAAAGAAGTAGCAAAGATCACGGCTAGAGCTAGAGCACCTGCGAAAGACAATAGCACACACCTGGGGAGATAACCAGGTCCTCAGAGGGACGTAACAAGACACATAATAGCATGCCATATAAACTGAATAAATATTGCTCAATAAATAAGTAAATCGAATTTATAACATGGTCCAATACGCACCTACTGAACGTGCGTACCATCCCCCCAATCAAACAAGGACAGGAGATGGTAAACTAATTCACGGCGACGTATCTTTCCATGCTAAGAATCCGATATGGTATCCGGACCCCAACAAGGTCCAATACCTTCTCATCGAAGTAGTAAGTCACACCTACAACCAAACAAGGACAAAATGTGACGAACTAGTCCGCGACAAGTTATTGTTCTAAGCCACGGTCAGATACAAGTACCCAAACCAAAAGTACTCGTACCTAACGGATAAGGTACCTAACCATTCTATGTGAAATATAGTTAAGAACAATCCTTCCTACGCATGGGCCCTGGCTGAATAGGATCGGCGTAGTCCCCCTTTGGGCACCAGAGGCCCCAGCAGGAAGAGCATGACGTTCCGCAGAATCGTCAGTGGCCGTCAGTAATCTTGGGTCATCAACCCCGTATCTCCAGCGGAGAGTCCGGGTCACAAGGGAAGTGCATCGAAGCCCATACGCTAAGGAATTGTCCTCCCCATCCAATGCCTATTATGTTGTATCCACAACATTAACCTCTATAACCGCTAAGTCAAACTAGCATGCAATATCTATTAGCGGTTATTCCTATCGCACGGCTTGTACGTACTGGTGGCCAGCCAATCACGCACTTCCGTGTTCTACATGCGACACACAACCTCGTGTTACAACGTGTCAAGGCCAATGAATGCAACACACAAGGTGGTCCCTTAAATCTAGGTTTAATGTGAGAAAAATAATACACAGCAGGAAAAATAAATGAACGGTAAGTTCTAACAGTTATGCTATGTATCACAGTTTATTTTGCATAAAAATATAATAGACATGCATGAAATATGAGCTAAAAATAAGTAAACAGCTAATGGCAATGTGTCTTGCCTGGTAGGACGCCTGGTGTGCTGTAATGATCACTGTGGCACGATCTGCAACTTCGGTACAACAACTGTACAAGGAGACCTCGGGTGGTGACACGGACAGTTCCATTGGGTCCAGAAGGGTCAAATTTGTTAGGGTCGATAGGAAGAAGGAATAATGGCTTGGTCATGGACAAGAGGATAATCGAAGGGAATTTAAATGAATAACGTAAATACAATTTTAGAAAATTATTTATAATATTTTGAAAACTATTATTAGTAAGATAGGGTTGATAAATGTTTGAAAAATAGGGAAATAAATCGATTTAGGCTAAAAGCTAAAGTTTGTATAAATATGCTTACGGTAATAACTACACTTTATAAACATAGTATTTTAAATAGATATTCAAAAATATCTTATAACTCATTTAGATCAAAATTATATTTAAAATAGGTATAAAAAAATAATTTCCGAGAAACATAACTAAAATACCAAAAGAAAACAAAGAAAAACTAAGAAAATCACAACCTCGCTGTTGTCTCTATTTCCTAGTGGTTTAGAAGACACACAACTCAAGAAAGGAAAGGGAGAGAAAATAACTAATAAAAACAACATAGGAAACAGGAAGAGAAAAGAATATATATAAAAAATAAATAATAATAATTATTATTATTATCTAATAACAATAATAATATTAATAATAGTACTAGTGAACATACCAGTATGTATACCTAGTAAATACTTATACTGATATTTTAAATCAAAAAAAAATCAAAATTAATAAAAATACTTAAACAATAACTACTCTTCTCTACTAAATATAATGATAATAATAATAATAATAATAGCAAACAAAAAAAAAGAAAAAACGAAAATGAAAATGAAACAAAAAAAGTACACAGGAACTCGTTCTCCTCGAGGGGAGCAATGGATGAAACAAAGAGGAGGAAAGAAAGAACAAAACAAAAAAAACCAACAGAGAGGTGAAGGAGAGAGAGACGGGTGAAAGAGAGAGGAAGGAAAGAGAAAGAGAAGTCTGAGAGAGCTGGGGTTGGCGAGAGGGGGAAAAGGGGGGTCGTCGCGCGGAGGGGAAAGGAGAGGGGAGCGGTGGCGAAGATTTTGGCCGGGCTGCGTGCGGCGCTGACGGAGAGGGTTTGGAGGAAGGGGAGAAGCGGTGGTTGCGGAGCGGCGGAGGCGGTCGCGGTCGGAAGAGGGTCGGCGGGCGGAAAGCTCGGGATGGGTGAGGGTTTCGATGGTTCCGGCGGCGCGGCTGGGCGGATCTGCCGGCATCGAGGCGGTGGTCTCACGGAGAAGAAAGGGTGTAGGCGACGGCCCCGAGCGGCGCACGGGAAACCTGGCCGGCGGTGGCTGGGTTTCCCCGAGGGCCATGGCGGTGGAGCACTCCGGAGAGGGCTCAGGTGGTCGTGACGAGGCGTGGGGACCACCTCGACGGCGCGGGGTCGTCTCGGGAGGACGTCGGAGTATCGGCGGGGCTGGGACGAGTCAGAGAAGGTATGGGTTTAGGTTTTCTACTTCCATTTCTCTATTTGTGTTGTGGTTTCCTTGGGTCGCCGGCGGGTTGCGCCGGTGACGGTGGTGGTGGTAGTTGGCTGGACGGTCGGGTTGGTGAAGGCTGTGGCGGTGGTGTTGATTACTGGCGGTGGCGGCGGAGTAGGTGATCGGTGATGGGGAATGGTGGAGGTGGTGGTCGTTGAATCGACGGGTGGTCGACGGGGACGCTGGTGGTGCTGACGATGGCAGTTTGGTTGGGTTGGTCTGGGAGGAGGTAGCCAGGGAGTTGCTAGGTCGGGATGGGTGGAGATGAGTCGGGGGCGACGAGTAGATTAGGTTAGGGTTTAGATTAGGAATTTGGTATATATTGTCGGGTTGTCGACAGAAAAATAAATGTATGTGTAAAAAGATGGAATAAGAAGGTCACCGGGGTCGGACCCGAGGCTGTCACGACTGACACGGAAAGATGTTGGACATGGACACGAGGCACGCACATTGAGGATGGTGGAAATAATTTGTGGATGAATAATGTGGAGGAGTACCTGCCTATATTTATAGGTTGTGGGAATTCCCACTTAGATATGGACTAGGATATTTAAAACCCAATAATAGATAGTTCCAAATTAAATTTAAAGGCAATTAAATCTAATCAAAATCCTATCCAAATCCAAATCTCATTTAAATCAAATTAAATCTCTTAGTTTAAAATCAAATCAATTGTAGATATTAGTTTAATCTATTTAAATAATTCCAAACATTAAATCAAGATTTAATTGGCCAAAATAACTTCCAAAAATATTTTTTAAAATACCAATAATAATAATTTCGAAAATAATAAATATTTTTAAATATCTTTTTGAACAATAAAATATTACTATTAATAAATTTTGAAAATTATACTTTTATTTAAAATAGACCAACAAATAAATAACGAAATATTTGTATGCAATAAATATCCTTTACATAATTAGGCTTTTCTAGTATACAAAATATTATTTATTATTAATAACTTTTTAGAAGCAAAAGGCTTTTTATAGCAAGAATAATAATTATATAATTTTGAAAGTGTATATTAAAATAGAAAAGAAAATGTTTTTATAAAATATATACGCTCGCACATATTCGTACTCGTCGAGCAAACGAAAATTTCGCATACGACGTACAATACGACTACGTGACATACAGTACCAAAAATTTTAAATCCATGCAATTAATAAATAAATAAATAAATAAAAATAGTAAAAATTTAGGGGTTTTACATCCTACCCAACTTAAAAGAAATTCGTCCTCGAAATTAAGAGTTAGGAGGGGGTGAAAGGCACAAGGGGGTATCGATATGGAAATATAGTCAAATCAAGACAAAGGAACGACGTTTAATGAAAACTTGCATTAGCATCGTAATTTCAATAAGACGAAGATAGTCATGGATTAACGCGAGAAGGAAATGTTTAAGATGACGCGCAATTAAGAATAGTATGGGTTTAAGAAAATAAAATAAATTAGAGGCCTTAAAGTTATGGTCTCTTGAGGGCACGATTTTAGAGAACGAATTAGATTTCACTTCTATATTAAGTGAATTGGAAGGTCATGATAGGGCCGAGAAAGGACGAGTAACAACATAGAGTGATAATGGTCATTATCGATAGAAGGGCTAAAGGAGATCCTAGTATAACGCGTTCATCCTTCTAGAATAGGTGAAGACGAAAGCATTAAGGGGTTCAAAAGACGATCTTATCGAATACGAGTACGTGATTCAAAGACGACCGAAAGAATTTCAAAGGAATTGTCAAGGCAGTCGTGGATGGATTGTAAGGGCCACGTTTAATTATATTTCCATCCACGTAGAGTAATAGACAAAAGCGAACAAAAGTGCACTCGGTTGATCAGACCATTATGCACCGGTTCTGATTAGACAATCTGTTAGTGGAGGCCTCCAATAACTTATGTCATGAACAAGCTTGATAAAGAATTGAGCTTGCAAAAACTAGGCTACATTAGCATCATTAATCTAGGTAGTAAAAATATACGCACGAGATTAAGATTGAAATAAAGAACAAATATGAATAGTCTAAGAGTCATAGGAACCTAAGCCTTGTTTATTCCTATACCATCATTCTACGGTTTTATTGACCAAGGCTTGGTCGACCAAATGGGTTAGATTTCTCTAGTCTTTATGGTCTAGATAGTACTATTGGTATTTCCTTAATGGCCAAGGGTGTGTCAAGTCGTAGGGTATTCTACCCAACTTAAAGAATTAAACTAAGGGTATTTTGGGACATCTAACTAGTACGGTCAATCTCTAGCAAGCACGAAGGGAAGATAAGAATAGGGATGGAAGGAAGCAAGCAAGATGCAATTGATGATTCAAACGGTAGATAAAATCAAGGAAAGAGGTCAAGTATGTGGATGAGATCCTAAACTTCTAATCCTAAATGCAGGCTTGCTTGGTACGGTAAAGTAACCAAACAATTTATGTTGACCTGCATGGGCCACCACAAAAACATGTAACGCCCCAGTCCCAAAATACGTAGTACTAGGAACATAGACATGCCAGCTGTATTCATACGAAGTATACACCAAAATATGGAAATCCTCGTATGAGTACATAAGCTGTAAAATGCAGTAGAACCATAACTAATCTCATCCACACAGAATACATGAATAAAAGATCATATAATGAGAATAAATTTGTCTTGATACAATATGTTGGGCGGAGACAAATCCACTACCAACAAAATAAGGAAATAAAATACATGGAAAATAAAATGAGTGGCGAATGAAGCGAAGACGATCCAAATGCAATCATCCTCGAAGAAGTAGCAAAGATCACGGCTAGAGCTAGAGCACCTGCGAAAGACAATAGCACACACCTGGGAAGATAACCAGGTCCTCAGAGGGACGTAACAAGACACATAATAGCATGCCATATAAACTGAATAAATATTGCTCAATAAATAAGTAAATCAAATTTATAACATGGTCTAATACACCTACTGAACGAGCGTACCATCCCCCCAATCAAACAAGGACAGGAGATGGTAAACTAATTCACGGTGACGTATCTTTCCATGCTAAGAATCTGATATGGTATTCGGACCCCAACAAGGTTTAATACCTTCTCATCGAAGTAGTAAGTCACACCTACAACCAAACAAGGACAAGATATGACGAACTAGTCCGCGACAAGTTATTGTTCCAAGCCACGGTCAGATACAAGTACCCAAACCAAAAGTACTCGTACCTAACGGATAAGGTACCTAACCATTCTATGTCAAATGTAGTTAAGAACAATCCTTTCTATGCATGGGCCCTGGCTGAATAGGATCGGCGTAGTCCCTATTTGGGCACCAGAGGCCCCAGCAGGAAGAGCATGACGTTCCGCAGAATCGTCAGTGGCCGTCAGTAATCTTGGGTCATCAACCCCGTATCTCCAGCGGAGAGTCCGGGTCACAAGGGAAGTGCATCGAAGCCCATACGCTAAGGAATTGTCCTCCCCATCCAATGCCTATTATGTTGTATCCACAACATTAACCTCTATAACCGCTAAGTCAAACTAGCATGCAATATCTATTAGCGGTTATTCCTATCGCACGGCTTGTACGTACTGGTGGCCAGCCAATCATGCACTTTCGTGTTCTACATGCGACACACAACCTCGTGTTACAACGTGTCAAGGCCAATGAATGCAACACACAAGGTGGTCCCTTAAATCTAGGTTTAATGTGAGAAAAATAATACACAACAGGAAAAATAAATGAATGGTAAGTTCTAACAGTTATGCTATGTATCACAGTTTATTTTGCATAAAAATATAATAGACATGCATGAAATATGAGCTAAAAATAAGTAAACAGCTAATGGCAAGGTGTCTTGCCTGATAGGACGCCTGGTGTGCTGTAATGATCACTGTGGCACGATCTGCAACTTCGGTGCAACAACTATACAAGAAGACCTCGGGTGGTGACACGGACAGTTCCATTGGGTCCAGAAGGGTCAAATTTGTTAGGGTCGATAGGAAGTAGGAATAATGGCTTGGTCATGGACAAGAGGATAATCGAAGGGAATTTAAATGAATAACGTAAATACAATTTTAGAAAATTATTTATAATATTTTGAAAACTATTATTAGTAAGATAGGGTTGATAAATGTTTGAAAAATAGAGAAACAAATCGATTTAGGCTAAAAGCTAAAGTTTGTATAAATATGCTTACGGTAATAACTACACTTTATAAACAAAGTATTTTAAATAGATATTCAAAAATATCTTATAACTCATTTAGATCAAAATTATATTTAAAATAGGTATAAAAAAATAATTTCCGAGAAACATAACTAAAATACCAAAAGAAAACAAAGAAAAACTAAGAAAATCACAACCTCGCTGTTGTCTCTATTTCCTAGTGGTTTAGAAGACACACAACTCAAGAAAGGAAAGGGAGAGAAAATAACTAATAAAAACAACATAGGAAACAGGAAGAGAAAAGAATATATATAAAAAATAAATAATAATTATTATTATTATCTAATAATAATAATAATATTAATAATAGTACTAGTGAACATACCAGTATGTATACCTAGTAAATACTTATACTGATATTTTAAATCAAAATTAATAAAAATACTTAAACAATAACTACTCTTCTCTACTAAATATAATGATAATAATAAAATAATAATAATAATAATAATAACAAACAAAGAAAAAGAAAAAACGAAAATGAAAATGAAATAAAAAAAAGTACACAGGAACTCGTTCTCCTCGAGGGGAGCAATGGATGAAAGAAAGAGGAGGAAAGAAAGAACAAAACAAAAAAAAACCAACAGAGAGGTGAAGGAGAGAGAGACGGGTGAAAGAGAGAGGAAGGGAAGAGAGAGAGAAGTCTGAGAGAGCTGGGGTTGGCGAGAGGGGGAAAAGGGGGGTCGTCGCGCGGAGGGGAAATGAGAGGGGAGCGGTGGCAGAGATTTTGGCCGGGCTGCGCGCGGCGCTGACGGAGAGGGTTTGGAGGAAGGGGAGAAGCGGTGGTTGCGGAGCAGCGGAGGCGGTCGCGGTCGGAAGAGGGTCGGTGGGCGGAAAGCTCGGGATGGGTGAGGGTTTCGATGGTTCCGGCGGTGCGGCTGGGCGGATCTGCCGGCATCGAGGCGGTGGTCTCACGGAGAAGAAAGGGTGTAGGCGACGGCCCCGAGCGGCGCACGGGAAACCTGGCCAGCGGTGGCTGGGTTTCCCCGAGGGCCATGGCGGTGGAGCACTCCGGAGAGGGCTCAGGTGGTCGTGACGAGGCGTGGGGACCATCTCGACGGCGCGGGGTCGTCTCGGGAGGACGGCGGAGTATCGGCGGGGCTGGGACGAGTCGGAGGAGGTATGGGTTTAGGTTTGCTACTTCCCTTTCTCTATTTGTGTTGTGGTTTCCTTGGGTCGCCGGCGGGTTGCGCCGGTGACGGTGGTGGTGGTAGTTGGCTGGACGGTCGGGTTGGTGAAGGCTGTGGCGGTGGTGTTGATTACTGGCGGTGGCGGCGGAGTAGGTGATCGGTGATGGGGAATGGTGGAGGTGGTGGTCGTTGAATCGACGGGTGGTCGACAGGGACGCTGGTGGTGCTGACGATGGCAGTTTGGTTGGGTTGGTCTGGGAGGAGGCAGCCAGGGAGTTGCTAGGTCGGGATGGGTAGAGATGAGTCGGGGGCCACGAGTGGATTAGGTTAGGGTTTAGATTAGGAATTTGGTATATATTGTCGGGTTGTCGACAGAAAAATAAATGTATGTGTAAAAAGATAGAATAAGAAGGTCATCGGGGTCGGACCCGAGGCTGTCATGGCCAACACGGAAAGATGTTGGACATGGACACGAGGCACGCACATTGAGGATGGTGGAAATAATTTGTGGATGAATAATGTGGAGGAGTACCTGCCTATATTTATAGGTTGTGGGAATTCCCACTTAGATATGGACTAGGATATTTAAAACCCAATAATAGATAGTTCCAAATTAAATTTAAAGGCAATTAAATCTAATCAAAATCCTATCCAAATCCAAATCTCATTTAAATCAAATTAAATCTCTTAGTTTAAAATCAAATCAATTATAGATATTAGTTTAATCTATTTAAATAATTCCAAACATTAAATCAAGATTTAATTGGCCAAAATAACTTCCAAAAATATTTTTCAAAATACCAATAATAATAATTTTGAAAATAATAAATATTTTTAAATATCTTTTTGAACAATAAAATATTACTATTAATAAATTTTGAAAATTATACTTTTATTTAAAATAGACCAACAAATAAATAACGAAATATTTGTATGCAACAAATATCCTTTACATAATTAGGCTTTTCTAGTATGCAAAATATTATTTATTATTAATAACTTTTTAGAAGCAAAAGGCTTTTTATAGCAAGAATAATAATTATATAATTTTGAAAGTGTATATTAAAATAGAAAAGAAAATGTTTTTATTAAATATGTACGCTCGCACATATTCGTACTCGTCGAGCAAACGAAAATTTCGCATACGACGTACAATACGACTACGTGACATACAGTACCAAAAATTTTAAATCCATGCAAATTAATATATAAATAAATAAAATAAAAAAAATAGTAGAAATTTAGGGGTTTTACAAAAAATCTCTTCGAATTTCTTGAATTGTGCCGCTCAAGAGAAGTTGGTGGACAGCTGTCCTATACACTTCGTGAGTTGCGCCCATGCGCAATCTAAACAAAATCCTTAGTTGTGCCTGGGCGCAACCTGAACGACTTTTGCTCAGAAGCTGCCACGTGTGTAAGCGCAGCTCAAACCAAGCGCAGTTTGACTTGTTGACTGAATCTCTCGCAACCTGATAAAGTTGAGACAACTTACATTCTAAAGCAGGATGACGTGGAGCACATGCAACTAATCTCTCAAGACGTGTATATTATCCTGTACACGACCACGCACATCTCAATCATATGATGCCACACGTCTAAATACAGTTAGTACACGATTGACAACTGAATGAAAGTTGGCGCAACAAGAGGTTGGCGCAACCCAGTAGGGCGTAATCCAGCTTCGTGCACATCAGAGTAACTGCTAAAATAGTTATTTCCTGAACTCTATAAATAGAGTTTCCAATCATCATCAGATACATACAGACAGAGATCAGGAACTCTTGCAAAATTGCTGCTGCGTTCTCTAGAGGCTACAGTCTTCAAGTTCACATAGTCCAAGGGATAAAGTGATCGTCTTCTGATCAGATTCCTAAAGTTGTACTTCCCCAGAATTTATTGTACTTTGTACTCTTTTACAAGTTTGGAATAAACAAATTTTGTTTTTGCAAACATCTGCTTGTTAGCCTAGTATTTGTAGACTCATTATTTTTTTCGAATCTATTTAGACAAGTGTAGCATGGGGTGCATACCGTGATATATATTGTTGTAAAACACCAGAATTTTTGGATTATTTTATTTATTTATTTATTTGGCTTAAATAGGATTTTATGAAATTTGTGAATATCTTTAAATTAAATAGTTATTATTATAGATGACCTTAGCCATGGTTGAGTTTGAATATGCAAGACGACTGAAAAGTATGGCATGCCTAGCATTGTTGGGTGCTTTAACTAGCATGCTAGCCATGTTAGGAGTGCCATGGTCATACGGTAGTCCCTTGCATGTTAACCATTCAAATCATGGCACAAGTCATAATTTTTATTTAAATAATTAGTAAGAAAGCCTTTATGACTTTTTAGGAGACCCGGTTGCACCAAACCTTCCCAAACCTCTTCCAAGCCGAACCCAACCATATGTAGGCAAGTTGGGCATTAATAAATATTAATAATTACATTTATTTGTATTTAATTCAGATTTTGTAGTGTAATTACATAGATAGAATTAAATAGTTCTATATTAGAAAATCCCTTTTTAAATCCTCAATCTAATCAACTAGCCAACTCACCAAACAACCAAATCATGCCAAGTGGACACCCACCATGTTAATTTCGGCCAAGCAAACCCCCCATGGCTAAATGCATCAAATTAAATAGGATTTAAATCCTAGATTGCTTAAAATTCATTTAAGGATATGTTAAATATACCAACTTATCCCAAACCTTAACCAAATCCTAATCTTTCTTTCCCCACCTTGTGGCCGACCACTTCTCCCTATCCCCTCTCTATTTTTGGCAGCAATCCCCCTCCTCATAGCCTCCACACATCATCCCTTCATTTCCCTCCTTCACAAAAACTCATCTCCTCTACCATACATCCATCCAACCCCTCAAAACAAATCCTAAAAAACTCCATCCCCCATACAACCCTCTATAGAAATTATCAACTCTCCCATACTCATCAAGAGAGGTTTAACAAGTGAGGATAGCAGAAAAGATTGGAGCTGTGGTGAAGAGAAGTCATCACCACCCTTTTTAGCAAGGATCTTTGGTAAGAACCCTAATCTTTTCTTCTAAAAACCTTTGCTAAAATTCTGTAGAATATATGTTATTAAATCTGTAGAAATTATATTTTGATGAATTTTGTTATATTTAATCATCCATAAAAGTTTCTTATAGGCATAATATCCATGTTCCGGTAGGGTCAAATTAACACCATTGTGAAGGAACTACTAGTTATTGATGCCTATTCTTGAAACTAAATGTTATTTGTATTCATATACATAAATTAGGATTTTTAAGTATTTTTCCACGAATTTAGCAACTCAATTCTGGTCGAAAAAATTATAGGTCAAAACTAGCTAATTTCGGCGACCTACTGACCTAGGATGACCCGAACTTGTAGTATAATCTTTCCCTTGTATCTCTGATGTTATTCTAGAAAATAAAGTATTTTACTTCTGTTTAAATTATATTTTTGGGTTATTTTATCAATTATGAGTAATTAACTATGTTCCGGACAAGTTTCGGGTTAACTAGTTAACTTAGTAATCAACTAGTCATAAATGCCTTTAGAAACATTAATTTTGTAATTTTATAGTTAATTCTATATAAAATTAGTTTAAATAATATTTTAATGATTTTTATATGATTTCTAAGTATAGTATTGAAGTAGGGGCATAACTGACTAATTGGGAGTTGAAAACCCAAAAACTGTGTTCGGTGTCTCGTGGAGCCTGTATATGATTGTATAGGTCTAAAGGGTCCCATAAGAAATTGAATATAATCTTCAAACATTATCTTGACTAATTAAGTCATATTGTAAGTTCATGAGTAGTAGCTTAATTTAGTTAATTAATTATCTAGGAGTGTCGGGTTCCAGAGGCGTGGACACGGGAGCGAAACTTCATCCTCACATCGCGAAACCAGGCAAGTATACATTCCCTCCCTCTACAGTTTATTTACATGCATATTTATATTGTTATATAGTTTTACTAGTTGATCATTGACATGTGATTTGTACATCGTGCATGCTAGTATATGTATATATATAGTTCTTGTTCATAGTTAATTTTGTAGTTCATATTGGATTGGTTCTCTCGTGTAACTTGATAGGGTCGTGTCGTCTCATCACATGTACTTGGACTGAGTCACATTGTGTCATAGGATGATTAAGTCATAACAGAATTATTGTAACTTGAATTCTTGAAGCTAACCTGCGAGTCCACATTAGGGGCGAGAGTTAGTAGTTATCTGTATCTTGAACCCTGAAACTAACCTGCGAGTCCACACTAGGGGCGAGGGTTAGTAGTTATTTGAAGCTAACCTACGAGTCCATATTAGGGGCGAGGGTTAGTAGTTATTTGAAGCTAACCTGCGAGTCCACATTAGGGACGAGGGTTAGTAGTTATTTGAAGCTAATCTGCGAGTCCACATTAGGGGAGAGGGTTAATAGTTATTTGAAGCTAACCTGCGAGTCCACATTAGGGGCGAGGGTTAGTAGTTATTTGAAGCTAACATGCGAGTCCACATTAGGGGCGAGGGTTAGTAGTTATCTGTTCCGCACCTGCGAGTCCACGTTAGGGACGAGGGTGTTTCTTAAAGCTAACCTGCGAGTCCATATTAGGGGCGAGGGTTAGTAGTTGTTTAAACCTGCGAGTCCACACTAGGGGCGAGGGTTTGAGTATTCGATTGATTATCCATTGACATCGTATCATCGTATTCTCTTGTTCTTCTCCAGCAGTTTGTTTATGCGTAGTAGATGTTCCAGTCGTGTTTAGTCGTATTTACGTGTTGATTGGTCATTTCCTATTTATTTCCTGTATTTTTTTATTGCATGATAAACTGCTAGATAGGCATATTTTTATGTATCTTGCTATGTCCTCTGAGGACTGATGATCTCTTCAGGTTTAGTGATTGCATGGAGTTAGCTAGTGGTTCTGGATGGCGGATGTGATGATACGCTTGCGGGATTCAGGTATCGTTATTATGTTTATTATCCCGCTCATGCTTCATACCTTATCATGAGATATCCTGTTTCTTGATTCAGTTTTAGACTCTTGTTATTTTCTTTAGAGTCTTATCGGGCATATATGCTAGTGGGCTGCAGACCATGACCTATAGTGTTCATTCATGTTCCGTGTACTTAATGTGGATTTGAGATATAGATTTAACTTTGCCATAATTTGGCAGTATACCATAGCCTTGACAGCGTTTACGTATCCGAGTCGGGCTGGATTCCATTCGATACGTAGCTGGCTTGCTCACGAGCTCGCATCCGAAAAGTGGGTGCGGATCGTGACAATTGTCCATTCTTGTATTCTATATTACAGTGGATTGAGACTTAGAAATTTATTGAGTTATATAGTTAGTTGGTCATTACTGTACAGCTTTATACATATTCGAACTGGGTTGGAGTCCACTTGATACGTAGCTGACATGTTTACGTATCTGGGTCCTATGTATTTTGGAACTGGGGTATTACATGTTTTTGTTGTGGCCCATTTAGGTCAGAGCATATCGTCTCAATTATTTTACTGTACCAAACGAGCTTGTAATAGAAAACTGTAGTAGGATCTAAATCCACAATTGCTTTGATTTTTTTTTTGATTTCATCTATTACCCTTGTAACTCGAAAATTGAAGTTGATCATCTTTCTTAAACTCTTTACCAAGAATTCTTGTCTTTTCTTATTTCAAAAGGAGGAACACTCGTGCCTGATGAACCATTTGGATTATGTTCCATCATATGATAGAACATACTTGATAGAATATTGTAAGAAGGAATTAGTTTTAAGGCAATAAGGTTTTGGATAGACGTCTCAATTAAATAAACCGAGGAGATCGGATTGGAAAAATAGAATTCTTATAGCGACTTAACCCTAACGAGAGACTCTAGTATCAATGGACTATACTCATTCTACTATTCACTTATGGTGGAAAGAGACGGATTAGAGTATCTATGTCAGATAGAGATGGGTTAGAGGTATAAAATAGTTTATTAGGGATGACTAAGAAAGGCGAGTTATGTTTCTCAATCATAATGATTAAAGGGATTGGTCAAATATATAGTAGAATTTCTGATTTAGATATGATTCCCTAATTAGAATGTGATCACTCACATAAAAAACTGTATTTGAAAGGATTCAGAAGTCTCGTTATGGATAGGATGAGTCGATAAGGTACTGTATTTAAGATAGATATGAATCCTTATAAACATTTTATTGTTACCCTAAGGATTAGGAAATTTTTACTTGAAGGACATAAAAATCATGATAGTACACATATGTTAGGAAATGAAGTTACTTTGGACATCGGCCTGAAAGATCTTCACTAGGAAGATTTCTTTCGAAGGGATATATCAAAGGGATACGTGAAAACAAGTTGTACCATAGTGTCGATCTTGGGATAGTGTGTAGAGTGGAAAGGACTGTGATAGACTAGACATACCTTTATATATAAGGGGAATAGCTTTGAAAGGATCTATTAACGACTATGACTAGAAGATTAGTCGATAGGTAGCCAAGGCAGCGTATATAAGCATTGTCTAGCAGTAACATACCCCATTACCTACTAGACAAGCATAGAAGGGTTAGACGTATTTGTAAGTATTCATAGCTTCCCGTAGACTAGAAATGGTGGGTTGTTAATCATACTATTAAAGAGATTTGATAACCTATAAGAGAATGGCATAGAGAATAAGGATTGATTTTGGTAATCCTGACTTACGTGGTTAGACTTAACTAAAAGACTTGAGAGTAGAATTAGAAATTATACCTTAAGTAGACTGATAACCCATATAAATGATAAAACCTACACCGGTACAGGGTAGTTAGGAACTAATGGACTTGTAGTTAGAACAGTTATGTTGGCATAAGATACACATAGTGACATGAAGAGGGAAGAATCATATGGGTAGAACTATGTATAGTTATTGACCTAGAAACCTAGGTTTGACCAAAGTTGACCGATTGACCCTAAAAATCAACTATTGGGTCAAGTTGACCTAGTTTGACCATAGAGACCTAGTATTGACCTACTTTGACTTTCATGACCTATATTTGACCTAGAAATCATATTTCATCTTATATATCAAAGTTTGACATACCAAAATACCAATTGACATTAATATTTCATATTTAGGTCTTTGTGACTCTACTTTGGACCTCGATCTACACTCGTTGCTCAGGACCACAGGTGAGTACATTCTTTGATAGTTTCCATCATCTGATATTTATTATGATTCACGTACTTAATGATATTCTACTTGATTCCTGACACGATGTGTACACGGATTTGGTATAGTTGGATCATCGGACATGAGATGTTATAACCTTCATATTGTGCATGATTATCGTATTGATATTGTACTGTGATTCATGTATTGTGACATGTCCTGATTTGGATCTTCTTACTACTCGGGATGGGGGAAGTACTAGCTAGATGTGTAATCATACCCTTATTGTGCAAGAAAAAGTATTGTGAGTGTTAATCATATACCTCACATATGAATAGCTAGGCCCTATAGTATTGTGCAAGTTCCCAACACGGTCACATGTTGACACTAGTACTTCAAAACACGTAGTTAGTAGAGTTCTTCCTGTCAATTACCTATTCACTAAAATATTCTTTATTGCTCGGTCTACTAATCTCCTTTACCTGCTCTGTCACATAGTTATATTTCTATTTTTCATATTGTTCTTTATCTGTCTTGCTATGTAGTTGTGTTGTCAAATTTTTATATTGATGTCGTCAGTTATGATTCAGTTATTTATCATCATCATGTACTGCACTCATTATTACTGTTTTATAGCATTTATCATATAATTGGAACTGTTGTTAGAGTTTGTGCTTCACTCCAATCCTGACTGGATAGTATTTTTTAAAGGATTTGGAGGACTTTTGTTCTACCTATTATGGACCAGGTTTAGATAAGGGCTATATGTAGGAGACCCAGGAGGAGCCAGCCCAGTAGAGGAGACTCCAATAGATGTAGCCCAGTCAGCATTAGTATTTTATTGTGCTGTATTTGTACTAGACTTTGAGATATTGTATGATTCCATATTGTACTTATGTGGATGTGGAGAGATCTAGACTCTTAGGCTTTGATATGGATTGGGATATATGTTCTAGACTATTTTTGGATTATCTTTTCGTATCTTTATATCATTATCGTGCTGTCATCTTCCTCATAGCTTTGTTGTGATTGAGTATGTATTATCATTATACTGTTTCCTCCTTGGAGATGTGATATCATTGACAGGTCTATATAGTGTTGTGTGAGATTTATTAGTTAGTATTATCAACCTAGATAGTATTCTACCGCTGATGTTGCGGTATAGGCTTGATATACCCACGTACTCGTACCCCTATACAGGGTACGGTCATGACACCAGCCTTGTTGCTTAGAGGGTTTGGATGAGAGCAGCTAACAATCCAATTACTATATTTTATAATCAATCCTAACTCCCTCTGATCCAGCCCAGCCAGAGTGTGAAGAGCTTAGCAGGCCAACCGGCCCCACATCTATGTAGCCCATATACCCGGCCTGACCCGCAGCTAAACCGGGACCATAAAATTCTTTTCTTGGCAGTAGCAGCATGTTGTTGTTGCAGCAACAGTTGGCTGTAAGCGCGCGCAACCGGACAAGCTCACCAGCCATCCAGTACCTTCCAAAACATTCCAAACCCTAAGCTCCATTTATATATAATCGCAATCCTCTTCATTCATCCCAGAGAACTTAACGGAGCCTCTACCTCTTCCATTAATTATTTCCCGTCCTTCCTTCTCAGTTTTGATCCCCCACTTCACTCGACGTTGATGAACTTTCGCGAGCGAGGTTGCGGTGGATTGAACAGCTGAGTTCGTCGAGCATTCCGTCGACAGCCTCTTCATCCTTGCAGCAATGACTCTGTATCGATGAGAATGTGCGTCGTCGACCTCCTTTCATACGACTTCGGAGGAGACGTGTAGGCAGTACTCCGATCACTCGGCGCATATAGCTCGTGGGCCCTTCCTTCGAGTTCTTCATCTCCTTTGGTAAACCTCCTCCCATTCTTCTTCTTATTATCTATGTTTGTATACACTTGGCGAGTGCATGGGCTTATGCTGGAAAATGCTTGTAAAAAACATATAGCTACATGTGTGTGCATTGATGAAGGAGTAGAGCTGGGTGATATTTATGAGGGAACGAATGTGTGTTTGGTTGAGGAGTGAAGGTGTGGTAATGTCCATATATAGATTGTTAGCCAAACAATAGGGATTAACGCACACGTTGATTGTATCAGGGAGATGTTGACAAGAACTTGGGAACTTGTTGTGTATAGAAATGTTCATTTTGTTAAAGATCTCTAGAAGCAATGAGCCAAGTGTAACTGTGCTAAACCTGTAAAGACACATGGAAGTGCATGGGAGTACGCATACAAGGGTAAATATGCCATGATTGGAAATTCCTTCTTATGCACATTTTGTGAGTGTTATATGCGCTAGCTTTTAACTGAACCATATATATAATGTGTTTGTTTTAGAGACACCATCTCTTGGTATGCGCAATTACATTTATATAATTTATGGAAAAATTGTTGTGTATAGAAGCTAGCTAGAAAGTGATAGCTGTTGGGTTTTTGGTTTTTCCTTTAGAAAGGTTTAGTCCCACATCGGAAAAAACAAATGGTTTGTATCTCTATATATTAGCTTTGCTATTATTGGAGATGCACATGTGGTGTGGAGGTGCACATGGGTTTGCCATGTGGGATTATTTTTCTAATGGAAAAAAGGCTAAAATTAACAATTAAAGCATTCATGCTTTTTGCTCTTGGGAAATTTATTTCCATAGGAGCTAAGGGCTTAGCGACTCGAGCTCATGTGGCGTTTTGTTGGCGCACTTAGCACGTCAGCATCGTCGCTAGGCGCATAGTGCGCTTAAGTTGCGCTCGTTGCGCGAGCCACTTGCGCGACCACGTTGCGCGGCCCGTTACGCTTCTCCGACGAACTTGCTGGTTCCTGGAAGCTGTTCGCGTAGGGCGAATAAAGCTTTGAGCAACGGTGATCATTCACCCCAGCAGGAGTTCTTCCATCTATCGCCAGTCACCTTCTTCGTTGCTGCCAGTAACTCTGATTGTATCTTCCTTTTAGAAGTACTACGATCTGATTGCTGTGATTACGAAATCTTTTTAAATTTTCGTAATATCATAACGATATCTTTTTAGATCTTCGTTATACTTGCGCAACCTTCCTAGAAGTGTTGCGTTGGAACATTGTTTTTACAATTGTTTCATATTCTCAGTTTTCCATCGAAAAATTGTGCCCCGGCAACAACAATCTCAAAGCTTTATTGCTACGATGGAAAACATTAATGCTTCACTCCTAAACACTGACTTCTGTAAGTTAGAGAAGTTTGATGGAGAGCATTATTAAGTCTGGAAGAGGAAGGTTTATCTCACTCTTCAACTCAGAGACGTGGATCACGTGCTTCTTGAAGAGGAACCTACCGTTCCAGATACTGGGTCTACTGCCGCGATCTCTGCGGCTACTAAACTTCAGGCCAAGTGGAGAAGGGAGAATAGCATTTGCAGGTTGCTTATCCTGAATACTATGGAGGATTCCCTAGCAGAATCCTATTCTAAGAAGAATATCGCTAGAGACATATGGGAGTCTCTAGAAAAATTCTACGAAGAAGACAAGAACCGCAGTAAAATATTTGTGGTTGAAAAATATCACAAGTGGTTCTTTGAGTACGAAAAGTCTATGCTGCCGCAGGTGAAGGAGTTCCTGAAACTGCGACAGAAGATGGAAGACGAGGCGATGTCCCTCCCCGACAAGTTTGTTGTTGGAGGGATTGTCTCAAAGCTCCCCGCTGGGTGGAGCAAGTTCTATGCAAACATGCATAGGAAGAAGTTGGAGATCACCCTTGAAGATCTCCTACAGGAAATCTATGTTGAGGACCAGATGCGGGCTCAACTGAAGGTGGACACACTGTCCAAGCAATTGGCTAACGCCAATCTGGTTCAGACCAAGGAACCAAAGGAAAAGCAGGCGGCTTTCCACAGCAAGAAGAAGAACCCTGACAATCTAAAAGTCAAGGAAACTTCTATCAAGAAAAAAGAAGCCGAAGTCTGAAATGCCTTGCTTCAAGTGTGGCAAGAAGGGCCACTTTAAGAATGAGTGCAAAGCAAAGACCAAGCAATCAGAGCAAGGAGAGCCTAGTAAGGTATCTATGATCACTGACGTAGTTGCTATGATTGCACAGTTTGATGCAGTAAGGACTGATTCTGACTAGTGGGTAGACACTGGAGCCTCCTGCCATGTCTGCTCCAGTAAGGAGTGGTTCACCACCTATACACCTACTTCTAAAGTGGTTATGATGGCGAACCAAGCACAAGCTGAAGTGCTCGGGATCGGGACGGTGGTGTTGAAGCTGACTTCGGGGAAGTCTCTGACGCTTTAAGGCGTGAAGCACGTACCTGCTATCGCCAAGAACCTGGTCTCGGGAGGCCTACTCTGCAATGCAGGCCTCAGGATGGACATCAATGCTTGCCAGATGGTGATGTCTATCAAGGGAACATATTTCGGAAAAGCTTTTTATACCGAAGGAATGTTCAAGATTCAGCTTGTAAATCAGTCCAATGTAATTAATGTAATTAATGAAGTCACTCATTCTGCTTATACTCTTGAGTTATGGCTTAATAGGCTAGGACATGTTCATTAAAAACGAATAAACAGAATGTCTAGTCTAGGACTTATCTCCAAGTGTGGGAGTAAGGTAGAGAAATGTGAAGTTTGTGCTCAAACAAAGATCACAAGGAAACCCTTTCCTCGTGTTAATCGAAGTACAGATCTTCTGGAGTTGGTACACTCCGATATCTGTGACTTCAAACAGTTCTCTACGAAGGCCGGGATGAAGTATTTCATAACCTTCATCGATGACTTCTCAAAGTATGCGTTCGTCTACTTGCTGAAGGCTAAAGACGAAGCATTCGAGAAGTTCAAGGAGTTCAGAGCCGAAGCTGAGCGGCAGACTGGACAATAACTCAAAAGGATAAGAAGTGATCGAGGTGGGGCGTATAGGTCTCATGAATTCATATCGTTCTGCAAAGAACATAGAATTGTCAATGAGACTACGGCTCCGTACTCTTCTCAATCAAACGGAGTAGCAGAGAAGAAGAATAGAACGTTAATAGAAATGATTAACTCAATGTTGTTGACTGCTGGTCTTCCTAAGTGCTACTGGGAAGAAGCTGCATTGACGGCCACTTTTATTCTGAATAGGGTGCCTCATGCAACTTCTGACATTACTCCTCATGAACTCTGGTTCAAAGTCAGACCTAACTTGAATGTCATTCGAGTGTGGGGGTGTCTGACATATGTCAAGCTTCCAGATCTGAAGATTCAGAAGCTTGGGACAAGGACTACTAAGATGATCTTCTTGGGGTATGCCGAGAAGAGTGATGCTCGGAGATTTCTTGATATAGAGTCAAATCATATCATTGAATCTCGCGACGCAGAATATTTTGAAGACAAATTTATATGGCACAAGAATATTATTCTTGCGAATATTCCGGAGAACAATGAGGGTGCACAAGAAACTGAAATCTTCAATGAAGATGTGGTCCAAGAAGATGTTGTTGAAACAACGGTTGAACCAGAACAAGCTGAGCCGTCAGCTAAGCGTGTGAGGAGGCCGAAGGACTTCGAAAGTGACTTTGTCACCTATCATGTGGAAGCAGATCCGCTTACCTATGATGATACGATGAAGACCAGAGACGCAGTTTTCTGGAAGGAGGCAATTGACAATGAGATTGATTCCGTCACCTCAAATAACACTTGGGTGTTGGTTGATCTTCCTGAAGGAGCGAAACCCATCGGATGTAAATGGATCTTCAAGAAGAAGATGAAAGCAGACGGAACTATTGACAAGTTCAAGGCTAGGTTGGTAGCCAAGGGGTTTTCTCAGAAGCAGGGAATTGACTATTTTGACACGTATGCTCCAGTAGCCCGGATGACCACCATCAGAATGTTGATTGCTCTCGCAGCAATACATAAGATGGTGATACATCAGATGGATATGAATACGGCTTTCCTAAATGGCGAGCTGACCGAAGAGATTTACATGCAACAGCCAGAGGGATTTGTCATCAGGGGTCTTGAAGACAAAGTCTGCAAGTTGGTAAAATCTTTGTACGGTCTTAAACAGGCTCCCAAGATGTGGCATGAGAAATTTGACAAAGTTATAAGGTCAAATGGTTACATGGTCAGCGATACGGACAAGTGTATTTTCATGAAGTTCGCTGATGGAAGAGGTGTGATCGTTTGTCTGCACGTGGACGACATGCGTATCCTAGGTACGGATATTAGCTGTGTCACGGAGACAAAGAAATTCATCTCAAGCAAGTTCAGTATGAAGGACTTGGGGGAAGCTGATGTGATCTTAGGGATCAAGATCATCCGGACAGACACTGGACTAGCGCTGTCACAGTCTCATTATATTGAGAAAATGATCACTCGTTATGGGTATCGGGATCTTCCAGGGATCGATATGCCATACAGGTGTGATCTGAAGCTGAAGCCTAATTTAGGGAAAAGCATCAGGCAGCTGGAGTATGCAAGCGTAATGGGAAGTTTGATGTATGCTACTACTGCTACAAGGCCTGACATAGCTTTCGCCGTGGGAATGCTGAGTCGTTTCACGAGCAACCCAGGTGCTGAACACTGGAAAGCTGTGAAACGGGTTATGAGATATCTCAAGAAGACTCAGACATATGCACTGTACTACAGCGGAGATCCGTCGGTAGTGGAAGGCTTCAGTGATGCCAGTTGGTACTCAGAGGTGGAGAGCGAGAGGTCCACAGGTGGATACATTTTCACAATGGATGGAGCTGCTATATCGTGGAAGTCGAAGAAGCAGACTATGCTCTCGCGGTCATCCATGGAATCTGAGTTCTTTGCACTAGATACCGCAGCCGAGGAAGCAGAATGGCTTCGGGAGCTCATGTTTGATCTTCCATTGGTTGGGGTACAAATACCGGCGATACCGATATACTGCGACAACCAGACGACTGCGGCAGTAGAATCAAATGACCTTTTCAACGGGAAGAAGAGGACTGTACGGTTGAAGCTCAGGGCAGTACACGATCTTATCAAGAGAGGTGTTATTGCAGTAATTGATGTTCGGAGTCAGGAGAACCTGACGGATCCGTTCACCAAGGGCCTCAAGCGCCAGCTGGTCAATGACACAGCTTGTAAAATGGGCTTGAAGGCATTCTGATATTGGATTATTGTATTCCTACCATAAAGTTTTATGCTAATAGTTCAAAGATTTATCTACTAGGCATCTAGCTTTTGGTTTAAGGAAGGACCACTAATCGGAAGAATATCAGGAATGGTGGGTACATGTTCTATTGGGCATGGAGAGGTTACGGACCTATAACCACTGTTGTCTACTATTGTTTTCTGCAGAAAACGGTTCCTGTGGGAAGGTTGGCTTAATTGCCTTAATGAGTTCTCAGGCAGAGTGAATGCATGGAGTGCTTTACAGGAAGCACGGTAGAGCAGCACTACAAGGAGTGAAACTCTATGCTACAGTGTGGTGACTCCACAATGAGGTTCCTATATGTGGGGTGCTGCCCAGGAATAGGATAAAGCCTCGGCTTTGCAGGCAAAGTCACATCGGTGTAGCACCGCAAATAGGCAGTTAGCCTAATGTTGTATGTTAAATATAAAGAGGGGTGTAGTCAGCACTACAAAGAGGAGGAGTTCCTCATGTTACAGTGGCACGACACCACCATGAGGTACCCGGTTAGGGATAAAGCCTCGGCCTTGCAAGCCATGTCGTTGCGGCATAACACCGCAAGGGAGCCTAAGGCTTCATGCTGGGTAGTTTGGCACTACAAAGAGGCGGTTGCCTCATGCTACTGTAGTATGACACTACGATGAGGTTCCCGGTACGGGGTAAGGCCTCGGCTTTAAGTCATGTCATAGCGGCATAGCACCGCAAGGGAAGCGCAAAGCGCTTCATGCCATGTCTCTTTATAATGAACTCACCTATAGTGTATGACAGAGATATCAGGCCGTCTCTTGAGGGTAAACTTGTAGACACCCAAAATTATACACTGAAACCAGGCTGGCACAGGGCCTTTAATGTGTAGCCAGAAGCACATGTAACTACATTATGTGAGTGGAAAGAATTTTATCTATGATGCAGAATTCAAGGCTTAGTCCATTCTTGTATTATAGTTTGATTTTTGACCCATGCGGGAAGATTCAAGTCGTAAGCGACATCTCTCCTAATGCATGATGGACAGTTACTGTGGGGAACACTTATATCCATATATAGAGATATGTGGGAGATTGTTGGGTTTTTGGTTTTTCCTTTAGAAAGGTTTAGTCCCACATCGGAAAAAAAAAATGGTTTGTATCTCTATGTATTAGCTTTTCTATTATTGGAGATGCACATATGGTGTGGAGGTGCACATGGGTTTGTCATGTAGGATTATTTTTCTAATGGAAAAAAGGCAAAAATTAATAATTAAAGCATTCATGCTTTTTGCTCTTGGGAAATTTATTTCCATAGGAGCTAAGCCCCGTTGGGGCTTAGCGACTCGGACTCGGACTCGGACTCGGACTCGGGCTCGGACTCGGGCTCAAGGGCTCATGAGGCATAATGTGGCGTTTCGTTGGCGCACTTTGCACTTAGCACGTCAGCATCGTCGCTAGGCGTATAGTGCGCTTAAGTTGCGCTCGTTGCGCGAGCCACTTACGTGACCACGTTGCGCGGCCCGTTACGCGAGCCCAGTTATGCTGGCCCAGTTACGCAGCCCAGTACGCCTAGTATGCGCAGTGTGTGCAGCGTACGCAGCGTGCGTAGAGTGCACAGTGTGCGCAGCGTACGCAGTGTGCGTAGAGTGCGTAGGGTGCGTAGGGTGCGTAAAAGGGGCTGTGTGCGTAAAGTGTAAATTACGCTGGTGGCACAACTTCCAGCAGAACGGGTCCTTGCATGTTCTGAGCGGCTGCTCTATGTTCGGGGTGGTTACTACCACGTCCCTAACATTGTGCTAACCGGGCAGTTGTTGCAGGGGCTTATATAAGGCCTCCTCCTCCTCTCTCGCAGGTTACAGAACAGAAAGAGAAGCCACCAGAAAGTTTACGAAGTGTTCTTTAGCACAAGTAAACAGAGATTTCAGACGTGTTCTTTAACACAGTTCTGATCTGCAGCCTTCGAGAGAGAGGAAAGGCGCCGTACCAGCGTTGCTCTTTCACGAGAGTTCGTGTCCGTCCGAGGAGTCAGAAGAGCAGGAGTGTTCCAAGTTCTCCGACGAACTTGCTGGTTCCTGGAAGCTGTTCGCGTAGGGCGAATAAAGCTTTGAGCAACGGTGATCATTCACCCCAGCAGGAGTTCTTCCATCTATCGCCAGTCACCTTCTTCGTTGCTGCCAGTAACTCTGATTGTATCTTCTTTTTAGAAGTACTACGATCTGATTGCTGTGATTACGAAATCTTTTTAGATTCTCGTAATATCATAACGATATCTTTTTATATCTTCGTTATACTTGCGCAACCTTCCTAGAAGTGTTGTGTTGGAACATTGTTTTTACAATTGTTTCATATTCTCAGTTTTCCATCGAAAAATTGTGCCCTGGCAACAACAATAGCAACGTCTTCTAAATAACCAGTTAAAAGAAATAGAATAGTGTCTTAAAGAGTTGGCAAGTGTAGGTTGGGCTGGAAGCTCATAGCCATGTGTGTGGGAATTCTTGAAGAGTGTCAAGCCTAAACCTAAGTTCTGCTAGGACTACCATACTCCTCTTTGTGCATGTGTTCCATGGTTGAAAATAGGCAGTAGCTGTCACGCCCCGGTCCCGTAGGACCGATCGTCCTCGGTAAGGCGTGATGTCGCGTAAGCCTAGGTTGCGCTTATGCAAGGCAAGTTCTATAACGGTCGATTACAGGCTAAGCGACGAGGTCGTCACACAGAAGTCCCGAAGCAGAAACATTGAATAAGCCAGCAAAAAGTTAGAACCAAAACACAAGTTCATAAAAGAGGCTCTTTATTGATATTAAACAAGGATTACAAAAGTGGCATGAGGCCATGATTACAATCACTCAGTCTCACTCTTCTCTCAAGTTACAAGTCGCTCTACTCTCTCTCAAAGCTTGACGAGCCAACGGATGCTTCGGAAGGCGATGTCCATACATTATGTCCCATATAAGTCCAGACTCCATTGTGGCTGTATGTCTATAAACGCCAAGGAACTCCGTGCGCCAATGAGCTTCTACCTGTGTATGCACATGAAAACTGTGTGGGTGTCAGTACTCAACTGTACTAGTGGAATGAGCTCCTCGTCCACCATACAAACTAACACATTCATTTACTTTGTGCAACATAAACCGTTTATGATTGTCTTTCTATTCTTGCCTTAAGATCGATTTTAGGGCGTAGACACCTGGCCTATTTTGTGTCTCTAGACCATCA
>JANAVB010016439.1:0-30301 GCA_029216955.1 Iris pallida
GGATACCATCCAAGACACTCCCCTCGAAACCCAGGCAAGGGTTAGGGGTATCCAAATATAATTGGCTATACCCAAATTGCCGAGAATATCAGCTAGGTCGGTATGGCTCTAGGTATACAACGTTGCGGTTGCGGTACACCATATGGGAAGGACGGATACTCTACAACCAGCAAAATAATTTTTTAAATAAAAACTCGGGCGCAACAGCACTATCAAGATGAACACGTCCATCTCCTCCTCAGTAAAAGGTGGGACCGACACAAAAAAAGAGTATCTATCCACTTGCACGAGAGCGACTCGGCAATCAGGAAAGCTGGTACAGTTCCAGGGCATGTCGCGATAATGGTAGATAAAGGCATCGTTACTTCTCGTATCGTCCTTCGGACCAGGTCGCATCAGAGAGGGGTAATACATCAATAACCACCCCATTAAATAATGATACGACAGTTCGATTCTATTGAAGGGTTTCGTAAGATCACGAGTAATAACTTTCGACATAAAGGAACGAAGACCCCTATGGATGCTACATACCATCACAGAAAGCAGAGCCAATTTGGCACCAAAAACCAGCTTCACCGCTGGGAGGATCAGGTTGCGGCTAACCAGATCATCAGGTACCCGGCCAAGATAGCTTTAGCAGACAGAGGTTGAGTATCATGATAAAAATAGCTAAAGGTGTCACTCAGGCTCCCAAATCTATCACCAGCAGCATGGGACGTTTTAGTACTTCGCACCTGCGCATCCACCTGCTTCAGAGATTGGGGACTTCTAACAGCAACTCGATCGAATGCGCTAAGGTTAAAAAGATAGCCAATCCAGGCCGTGATGAGAGGAAGATTCCCTTCTGAACTATTATCCTTCTTCTTAGATATTTGTAGACAGGTGTTGTGGTGGCATAGCAATTCCTGATGTACGGCTAGGAACCCAGGATACCGCCGTTCTATTTCTTTGAGTTCTTTGTTTGTCGGGGTATACTCTTCATAAGCCTCATCGCCCTAGGACAATCTGGACACATTATGCATTTCGTGTAGAGCGAGCCCCATCTCTCCACCTGGACTAAAAAAGGTCCCCATCTAGCAATTATACATCTCAAGCAAAGCCATAAATAACTTCGGATTCATAAACAAGCCATAGCAGGAGCCCCTGATGGCATAGTAGAGGCCAGTCTGTCGAAGGGTACCCTCATACTGTGCCAGGATCTAAGAAGTCAGGTTTACCCAGGGAGGGGAACGATGCTGCCAGTTTAGTAAGGACAATCTCTCTGCTGGGTATGGCCCCTTATGAACAATCTGATTCAAAAAGGTGTCAGCTTCAGTGAAAAGCATATTAGGCTTCAATTTGTTGATGAGACCGCGAGGAGCCAGTCCAATAACGGAATAGCTGTTTGATTCCTTCACTGCGACCACTGACCTCGAAAGGTTGTTGAACGGATATGGCCTACAAAGATCCCCTGCTGATCCAAAGTTAGAGAACTCGACATCTACCTCTCAAAAGGTACCATATTAAAACCAGATAAGGAAAAGTGGTGCTCCATCAAGGTTACGTGAATCACCTCTCCCAGAAAATAGAAATCCCAACTCTCAAGAGTCTCTATGACGCTTGGATCTGAAACAGCCAGGGCAGCCCCGAATAAAAATAGAGGCTTCGGATGAATGCCATTCAGTTGCCCGGAGTTCATCATGCCAAGTAAGAAAAAGAAAGACTGATTTCTGATCTCCCTCAGTCGGTCTTCAGGTTGATTTTGGTTAATCTGAATCGACACACTTTTGACTATCTGATCAAAAGTGACACCCGACGCAGATTGAGCATATTCTATCAAAAGTTCTTCCGAAGGAGCTAAGGGCAAGTCCACTACAAAAGACAGAGAAGAAATAAAAGTTAGAAGTTTATCCGATCCAGCCAAAACAAAGACTTCTATGGTATGAGACGCATGCAATCAGGTTGCATGCTTATGCGGCACAGTCGGGGGATACTTACGCCGCCCGAAACAAAAATGGTGTTTATGTGACTCAGTCATGAGACACTTATGCGGCCCAGTTACAAAGTATTCATGCAACTCAGTAATAAGGCACTGAAGCGGCTTGGAACGCACCTGTGGCTCGAGACATGATGTTACGACCCGGTCCTAATTTCTTTGGTCGAATCGGATCATGCCCAGCATGCACCGTAGTTGAGACGGCGGCAGTAAGCTGTATAAAGCAGTGAAACACATGCAGATAAAATTCTAACGAAATATAAAAACGTTTTATTCAATCTGAAAAGCCTGAAATACAACAAACATTAATACAGCATTCAATTATTACACTTGTTTCCAAAAGAAAAATAAATAATAATCCAGCTCTTAAGATTCTGGGGTTCCAAGTTCTTCGGGACCAGAGTTAGACATCAGATCCTCGATGATGCAATCACCTAAAAATGTTGGTCTCCAGTCAGGAGGGAGCAAAGTACAATTCATGACAATCCAACAATTGAAATAATAATAGAGTTATGCACTTTTAAACAATTTAAAATAAATAGTTCTCCAGCAGTTAAAATATTGTGATATGAATAGGCAATGAATATGACCGGATTAGGTTGTACAGTTGTATCCTATTGATACGATATGGCTTATCCCCGTGTGTATGAGGGGTAAGCTAACACAGTCAGTATACTACTTTGGATGTGGTCATACTCATTACACTACTCCCCCAGTACCCAACAATCAATCAGTCAATGCTCTCAGAGAGAGTTCCGTGTTACATCGTGGTTTAAACTTGCAATAAAATGATTACTAAATAATTGGTAAACTAACACAAATTGTACTTGCCTTGGTTATAACTGGATTCGATGTTGGTTTCGGGATGATGCTAGTATAATCCTCGAAACCCTACAATTGAGAATTCCTGACTTAGCACCAATATTCAACTATATCTAGGTGTGCTAGTTACAATCTCTAGTATTTGTCCTAATCAAATTTTAGGTTATTTACAACTCTACTTTAGAACGCTTATCGAGGTGAGTTTCTAACTTACGAAAAAAAGTCAATTTAACTTTTTATTGGAAAAAAAATCCTATTTTCCAATTTATTTGATAAAACTTTGTATTTCATTATATTATATTTAAAAATAATATTCTTCTTTAAATGAGGAAAAACGTGAAATTTGTTTAAATAATAACTTGTAATTTTTCCTAATTTATTTAATGTGAGAAAATAATATTGATTTCTATAAAATAATTATTTTACTATTTTGACGTGTTTACGCCAACCTCAAACCAGAAAAGAATAAAACTACACTAACTTATTACAAAACCACAGAAAGTAGTAAAAACTGGGCTTATGCCCTTACAGTCTATTTTACATGAATTTAAATAAGAAGAAAAATATTTGTTAGTCTCTAAAAATTATCCTACAAATTAATCACAAAATAAAATTAGTAATTAAATTAATTTCAAGTCTCAGACTTCGGTCAAATAGTCAAAATTGCTAATGCCTCAACGTCCGGGTAATACCGGTTTCGTTTGCATTTCGCTAAGGGCCCATTGACCGATATGGTCGTCGCCCAAATTCTATTTTATAAAATATTTCCGAAAATCGATTTAAAAATATTCCTTTATAAATTTATAAATTTCGGCAGCATTCCCTCTATTTTTGGGATAACCCAAAACTGGGAAAATGCCAGAAACGCAACCAGTAAACTTGTCCCAAACTAGGGAAAACCTATCAATAATTCCAGAAGCTATTTATATATAAATTGTAATCCACATAAACATTCCCAAAAATATTCGGAAAATCCGAAATAGGATCGGAACACCACTGTAATAATGCACCAACAAACTATCATTCGGAAAAAAATTCGAATTAAATACTAATCCAAAAATCCCAGGAACTTTTTCGAGACAATCTCGAAAATTCCAAAATCAAACCATTAGAAACAAATTTCGAAAATCTGAATTTAAACGGAAATTTTGAATACAGAAACTTTCCCGAATCAAATCTCAAAAATTCTGAGAATTCGATGAAACCACAGAACCAATATGGTTTCGGAAAATCCTAAAACCAAGACGTAAACCAAAGACCGAATTCCCGGGGAGGAATCGGGGCCAACTCATCACGGACTCGACACGGGAGGGACGAACTACTAAAATTATTAAAAATTACCCAAATCCATTGGTCGGGGAGCCGCGGGATAAATCTCGGAAACGGAATCGGACAGCGGGTTCGGGCGATCGGGTCACGGAGCCACACGGGGACTCGCCGGGCAGCAGCTGGACGCGACAGGGAAGCGGCACGCAGGGGGTGCAGCCAGTGGCGGGCAGCCAAGGGGCGGTGCGCCGGGCTCGGGGTCGGCCGGGAGGAGGTGCGCACAGGGGATCGGCGGTGGACGACGCTGGGAGCGGCGTCGGCCGAGAGGTTTTTGGAAAGGAAAGGAAAAGTCTTCCATTTCCTTTGCTGAAAAAGAAGAATGAAAGAGATATATAGTGAGTTAATGATAATTAATGAAAGTTTTTAAAGAAAAATTATAAGAATTCTTTTGTTTTTAATAAAGAAATTGATATTTATTTATTTATAAATATATACTAAGGGATTTTCAAATTAGTTTCGGAAAACTGAACTTGTGTTCGAGATGGGTCTGGACGAGTCAGGTCCAACACTCAAAATCCACGTTATTAATTTTTTTGAAAAGAATTTTTCTATTAACTAATATTAATAATAATTTGAAAAACTAACTGGCAAACACATATTAATAAAATTAAAAAATGTAACTGGAAAATTGCGGGTTTCACAACCTTCCCTTCCTAGAAAATTTCGTCCTCGAAATTTAAAGGTAGGGTCAGGGGTACAATCATGCAATCATGCCTCAAACAGTCTGAGTATTATTTTTCAATATCTTCATGTCTAACTAGACTTAACTGTCATATATCAATCGTACATTCTTCCCTTCTTAGGAATAAAGTCGTTCTCCATGATTATGAGTTTTCGTTTCCATTCCTGAATTGCCAATCACCTTAAAAAATTTGTCTTACACATTTTCACATATCATCTATCTTGCAATATAGTATGTACTTCTTTCAGTTTTCTAACATGTTCAAATTTTTAACTCTATGACTATGTCTTGTCTTACTACTTCAGTATCAAGGCTCGGTACCCAATATCATATTTAAAATCCAACACTCCTATTTGTCATGATCTGTAAAGTTTTATCATTTCTTACTCATGAGTGATCACTCTTGTGATTTTTGACTAACGTGTATATATCCTAATTTTAATTCTTTATTTATATATTTAATCCCGAACTCTTATAAAATTTTATTTATCATGATTAAGCTCAAATCCTTCATTTTGCTTTTATTGTATCACTTCGACTGCCAAAATATTTTATTACATATTTCAACCAGTCTTTCCATTATAATCCTGGCATTCATACAATTGTCATCCTTGCTTAGTTATACCTTTAAGTTCAAATTTTTTTTTCATCCTCCGATTTATTATGCGTCTTCCTAAAATGTATCATCATGCTTATCATTTAACCACCTCTATCCTAAATATCAATTTGCTTTGATATTAACATCATTAATTATCTCTTTCTTAACGTAAATTTAAATCACATATATTCATTTTTATTCGTAATTCGTGTACTCTAGAAATCCATGCTATAAACTATTCTAGGTTTACATCCTTTGACAGAATCAGATTCGAGGCATGATTGCTAGGTATAAAGATAATCAGCATGTTTTAAAATCATCTGTGATAGAGTTAGAATATTTTGTTGTGATCAAAATCTTGAGTAAACATCGAGGTATAATGTAAATAATCATAACGAGTTTAAAGTTTTAAAATGAGATCAAATAAAATAGAAAGGTCATAAAATACGACATCAATTTATTTGAGAAACAAATGATAATGTAATTTTTCGAAATGAGGGACAATTTTCAATTAAAACTGGTATGAGGTATAGGAGTTTGTGACTCAGAAAGAATCAACAAGTTGTACGATTTTAAGATGGTGAGGGTGATTAAAATAGCCATGACAAGAATATAATCCGATAGAATATTTCTGGAAGTGGGAGCAAATGCTAGAATACAAATCTTCAGAATAATTGGAGATAACCATGATATGAATATAGTCTTATTAATATTCGAAAACCACTATTTTCAAGTCACTTTGTTTCAAATTCATGTATCGCCAGTGTGCACCTGACTGCAATAAATTTTTGACTCCATAACTTGAATAATTTAGTTTACCGAGTAATCTTCCAACTTTATCCATTTCATGGCTAAGAAAATATAGAACAAAGTCTCAATAATATTTAGAAACCTAACGATTACCTGTCATTATTTTAACTTAGAGTTTATGCCTCGCCAGTGTACAACTAGCTGCAGTAAACTTGCAGTTTTCCATAATTCAGATAAATGACTATCACGTAAATGTGCGGAGTCATGTTAGGTTGCTAAATATTTCCTCAGCTTTGTGAATTTCAGAGGAATTTCAAAAATTCAAACGAGTTTAAAGTTCTAAACAGGATAGAAAATGTAGATGACTGTTCTTCTGAGATTAAGGTATTTATCAAAATATGTGTTTGAGATTCAAGAGACTGGAGCTAAAATCAAGAGGAGTATATGTTCTCCGATTTTCTTTTCCAAAGATGAAACGATCAACCATGATTTGAATAATTGAGTCAAACACTAGATAAGATAGAAGCATCACAGATTCGGATTAAGTAAGAAAAACCAATGAAAATATTCCTAACAAATCACTCAGGGAATACAGAAAATTATTTTGAGAAGAATAATTCCATAACTAAGGAAAGTTGGACATTTGAGAGAAGGTAAGTTTCATTGATTCAAGGAAATCAAATTAAAATGTCTAGTGACGCCAAGAAATTAAATAGCTTTGGGACAGCTCAAAATTTCTATGACTAAAGGAAATTCAATAATAGAATGGATTCAAAATGTGATCAATTTTCTGACCGTTCCTGCTTCATGGTATTCAATCATAGAAGCTTTTTAGGCCTTTGATTTGATCAAAAAAAATTTGTATAGAGAGAGTAGGGTTTCAAGATGAATGGAGGAAATTAACAGATGAGAATATTCTCGGTCTTTAGAATAACTCAGGAGATAACAATCAATATTGAAATTGAAAATAACCCCTTTAAGAGAATCATGAACTAAACTAATTCTTCTGGTAATAATTGACCTTGAGGTTTAAATGATTCCAGAAGAATTTTGATTCAGGATTGATTCCGAGAAAGTTAGTCAATTGGAAAGGAGGTCAAGGCAAAAGGTTGGATAATGGTTGTAGATATATATTGGGTAGATAAGAATTTATCAGGATTGCTAAGAGAATTCAAAATTCTACATAGCGAACGAATCAAGATTTCAATTAAAGGTAGAGAAGTAATGAAGAATTCAAAATTAAGGTTTGATAAAGAAGAAGAAGACCAAAGAATTCAATCTTATTCCAAAAAGAATATGAATACTAAGGTATACTAGAACCTGAAAATTATGGTAGGAAAATAATCTCGAAAGTCATGGGACACTCAAAGGTACAATCAGCCTAATCTAGATAAGGTTTAGGTACAAACACAAACAAGGTATCCTACGAATCTATAAGCATACAAAAATAGATATTTAAGAAAATAATTTTTCGGCCCTATAATGTAACATGGTGTATATCATCTAAGTGTTCTAGTTGTTTCTAAAGTCTGTTTTCCTTAAAGTCTCAACTATCCCTAGGTCAAGTTACAGAACTGCACGATGGTCTAGACTAAGTTGACTAGACCAATTTACAGATCTGACCTGCATGGGCCACCACTAAAAATATGTCACGACCCGGTCCCAATTTCTTGGGTCGAATCGAATCATGCCCAGCCTGCACCGTTGTTGAGACGGCGGTAGTAAGCTGTATCAAGCAGTGAAACACATGCAGATAAAATTCTAACAAAATATAAAAACATTTTATTCAATCTGAAAAGCCTGAAATACAACAAACATTAATACAGCATTCAATTATTACACTTGTTTCCAAAATAAAAATAAATACTAATCCAGCTCTTAAGATTCTGGGGTTCCAAGTTTTTCGGGACCAGAGTTAGACATCAGATCCTCGATGATGCAATCACCTAAAAATATTGGTCTCCAGTCAGGAGGGAGCAAAGTACAATTCATGATAATCCAACAATTGAAATAATAATAGAGTTATGCACTTTTAAACAATTTAAAATAAATAGTTCTCCAGCAGTTAAAACATTATGATGTGAATAGGCAATGAATATGACCGGATTGGGTTGTACAGTTGTATCCTATTGATACGATATGGCATATCCCCGTGTGTATGAGGGGTAAGCTAACATAGTCAGTATACTACTTTGGATGTGGTCATACTCATTATACTACTCCCAAGTACCCAACAATCAATCAGTCAATGCTCTCAGAGAGAGTTTCGTGTTGCATCGTGGTTTAAATTTGCAATAAAATGATTACTAAATAATTGGTAAACTAACACAAATTGTACTTGCCTTGGTTATAACTGGATTCGATGTTGGTTCCGGGATGATGCTAGTACAATCCTCGAAACCCTACAATTAAAAATTCCTGACTTAGCACCAATATTCAAACCATATCTAGGTGTGCTAGTTACAATCTCTAGTATCTGTCCTAATCAAATTTTAGGTTATTTACAACTCTACTTTAGAACGGTTATCGAGGTGAGTTTCTAACTTACGAAAAAAAGTCAATTTAACTTTTTATTAGGAAAAATCATATTTTCCAATTTATTTGATAAAACTTTGCATTTCATTATATTATATTTAAAAATAATATTTTTCTTTAAATGAGGAAAAACGTAAAATTTATTTAAATAATAACTTGTAATTTTTCCTAATTTATTTAATGTGAGAAAATAATATTGGTTTTCTATAAAATAATTATTTTACTATTTTTACGTGTTTACGCCAACCTCAAACCAGAAAAGAATAAAACTACACTAACTTATTACAAAACAACAGAAAGTAATAAAAGCTGGACTTATGCCCTTACAGTCCATTTTACATGAATTTAAATAAGAAGAAAAACATTTGTTAGTCTTTAAAAATTATCCTACAAATTAATCACAAAATAAAAGTAGTAATTAAATTAATTTTGAGACTCAGACTTTAGTCCAATAGTCAAAATAGCTAACGCCTCAATGTCCGGGTAATACCGGTTTCGTTTGCATTTCGCTAAGGGCCCATTAACAGATATGGTCGTCGCCCAATATACATTTTATAAAATATTTCCGAAAACCGATTTAAAAATATTCCTTTATAAATTTATAAAATTTCGGCAGCATTCCCTCTATTTTCGGAAAAACCCAAAACTGGGAAAATGCCAGAAAAACAACCAGTAAACTTGTCCCAAACTAGGGAAAACCTATCAATAATTCCAGAAGCTATTTATATATAAATTGTAATCCACATAAACATTCCCGAAAATATTCAAAAAATTCGAAATAGGATCGGAACACCACTGCAATAATGCACCAACAAACTATCATTCGGAAAAAAAATCCGAATTAAATACTAATCCAAAAATCCCAGGAACTTTTCCGAGACAATCTCAGAAATTGTGAAATCAAACCATCAGAAACAAATTCCCAAAATCTGAATTTAAACAGAAATTTCGAATACAGAAACTTTCCCGAATCAAATCTCAGAAATTCCAAGAATTCGATGAAACCACAGAACCAATATGGTTTCGAAAAATCCTAAAACCAAGACGTAAACCAAAGACCGAATTCCCGGGGACGAATTGGGGCCAACTCATCACGGACTCGACACGGGTGGGACGAACTACTACAATTATCAGAAATTACCCAAATTCGTTGGTCGGGGAGCCGCGGGATAAATCTTGAAAACGAAATCGGACAGCGGGTTCGGGCGATCGGGTCACGGAGCCACACGGGGACTCGCCGGGCAGCAGCTGGACGCGGCCGGGAAGCGGCGTGCAGGGGGTGCGACCAGTGGCGGGCGGCCAAGGGGCGGTACGCCGGGCTCGGGGTCGGTCGGGAGGAGGTGCGCGCAGGGGATCGGCGGCGGGCGACGTTGGGGGCGGCGTCGGCCGAGAGGTTTTTGGAAAGGAAAGAAAAAGTCTTCCTTTTCCTTTGCTGGAAAAGAAGAATGAAAGAGATATATAGTGAGTTAATGATAATTAATGAAAGTTTTTAAAGAAAAATTATAAGAATTCTTTTGTTTTTAATAAAGAAATTGATATTTATTTATTTATAAATATATACTAAGGGATTTTCAAATTAGTTTCAGAAAACTGAACTTGGGTTCGAGACGGGTCTGGACGGGTCAGGTCCAACACTCAAAATCTACGTTATTAATTTTTTTGAAAAGAATTTTTCTATTAACTAATATTAATAATAATTTGAAAAACTAACTGGCAAACACACATTAATAAAATTAAAAAAATATAACTGGAAAATTGTGGGTTTCACACATGAAACACCCATGCGGTCCAGTCAGGAGACACTTATGCGACACAACTATGCAGCATTGATGAAGATCAATCTTGAGTCATTTATGCAGCACTTATGCGACTCAGCTTATACGGCCCCATCATACAGAACACATGTGGTTCAACTGATATGGGGCATGCATCGACCAAAGCTTATTGCATAGAAAGCGATATAGCACGACATAGCCATCGTCTCCCCACTGTCCTTACATTTGATGGGAGGGTGCACGTCGGAGTGAGTGGAAGAGGAGTCTGCTGCCCTCGATGGAGAAGCAAGACCCTTTCCTTTGGCCGCAGTCGACTTGGAAGCTTTGGGAGCCATTGAAGAAAGGAAGACGAAGATGAAAGAGAAGGAAGTAGAAAGAGAAAATTTCCTCTTCAAAATCACTCCTATTTATAGAGTTTCCAGAGAGGATGCCGCTTCGATTCTCGAGATCATTAAAGATAATGATGACGCTTGGGGATTTTATCCCTAGTAACCGTCAGCTTTACCTCGAAAAAAGAGAAACCAAAACCAAAATCAAAACAAGGGCATTAAATGCAGCAGTGACAGCTAGCAGACTCTCTGTGGCTCAAAGCGTTCCTGTGACTCAAGATTTATTCTGCGACTCAGGATCCCCCTGCGGCTCAGTATTTCTCTGCAACTCAAGTTCGAAAAAAATCACTTCCTGCAACATGAAGACTCCCCACGGCTTGGCATATTTTTCATGCTTCTTATTCAAAGTATTTCAAATTTGCAATTCGAAAACTTTGAAGGGGGTCTTGTAGAAATATGAAAAATATGGAGTTCATGCGGATTACAAATTGTCGCATAGATACTTCGGGCTAAACAAGACCGCATGAAGGACAGCCGCATAACTGTTCAGAGACGTATGCGGCCCATCGACGAACAGCTGTGGAAGGAAAATATACGACCAAGGAGGAGTAGTTAGAATGATAAAGCTGACAAGTACTGGCAAAAACATGACAGTTCTGACACTTTGACAAGAAAGATAAGACGTGAGACGTCGCCTAACAGCAAGGTTCGTATGCCTCCATGCGGACAAAAGAGCGTCATCCAAGCCGCATGAACCTCATGCGGCCCAGCTTATGCGGCCCCAGAGTTTCCAAACTTCATGTAACTGTGATCCGAGCCGCATGAGTCTCATGCAACCCCACAAGATCAAAGACCGAGAGCACCATACGCAACGAGACACATGGCAATCTGACCGATTCCTTAACCACCCATATTTGCTGCAAACAAATTCTAACAAACTGACATATGGCAGCCCGAGAGCGGATCTTTGCGTGCCAACTAGCCACGTGTCAGCAAACCGACCATGCGGCTCAAAATTCATCCTAATATAAATAGCAGGGTATCATTCGCTGCAAAGGCTAGCAACCTTCAAGAGAAAAGCAATATCTTCACGAGCTAGTGACTGCATCCGATAGTCCACGGAGTAAGGCAGAGTTTATATCACTTTTTCGAGCCTCCACCGTCACCCCCCAGAATTAAAACTAAACAATTGTACTTAGATTATTTCCTAGGATATCTTTCTAGGCTCTCTTTTGTACAAGTGAGTTTGCAATCAATTTCAGTGTTCTACAATACCTATCTTTGATTTTTTATGGCAAACAGGAGGAGGAAGATCAATCGGCTCATCAAAAATAGCTACTAAATGAATTCCATTCATTTTTCGAATAGAGAGTTCACTCTTTGGTGAATTCAATTCACACTAATGGTTTACTTTGTGGTGAATTCAATAACACTAATGGTTCACTTTATGGTGAATTCAATTAAATTCACACCTAGCCATTTTTGCACATAAGTCCTCGACTTAATTCTTATTTACCGTAAGCCCAAAACTTAGTATTGGTAATATTTTACATATATGCAATCGAAACCTTAATTTATAAGTAGTTGTTTATAAATCAAATTCCTATTAATTTATAACTAACACCAATTTATTATTACCAATCAACCATTCCTATTTAATATTGATTACAAAATTGCCATTTATCAATTTAGATATCTTTTATAATAAATTTTATACTTTTTTATCCTAAATAAAAGTATAAAAAATTAATAAATTATATTTAATTATTTATAAATTTATTTAAGCTCAAAATTTTGTAAAATCCTAAATTTATTTATTTTGTAAAATTAAGGAGTTACACTACAACATATAAATTTTTTAGAAATTTAAAAATTTGTTTAGTATTTTATTTATTTTGCTGAACTCATATTTGATCGGTAAATCACCAATTTGGTCATGGTTAGCCATTATGGCGTAGGCTAGACTTGGCCATGTACTCGTATCCCAAAAAGTGGGAGCGGGTTGTGACAACTAGTTCTCCTTACTCGATCGTTAGTACATACTATGCTGTTATAGAGACTTTATACATGACATGTTTCTCCTTTCTAGCTCGTTACTACACGCCGTGCTGCGACAGAGACTCTAAATAGGACTTGCTTCCTGGATCCTTGTCGATGTTTTTAATACCTGGCTATTGACCACTCTCGATCCTTAGCACGCACCATACTGCGATAAGGACTTTATATAGATAGTTATCGTGTACTGTGTTGCTTTCTATATGACCGTTAGCTTGTGCCACACTATGGTTTTACTCGACTTTACCTTGTAGCCACGTTTAGTAGCACTATTCTTATTCATGTGTCCTTACTTATGTTTTCTCTGTTGTTATTTCATTCCTTCTTTTATGCATGTTATTTACTGTTATTTAGTAGCATGTTTATATGTATCTTACTAGTCCCCTGAGGACATGGTGATCTCTCCTGGTATTAGATGAAGGTATAATACATTTATGGAGGATGGTTGCTACACCAAGACTTCAGATATATTTAGTCGATGCAATTATTATTCTCTTCCTTATTTATATTTTATCCTATATTTGATTTTTGATGTTATTATAGCCTAGTCTTCTTCAAGCTTCAACTTTCTTCTAGTCTATTCAAGATAAATGTGTTATTGGGGATCCACTCTAATACATATATCTATTCTAGAATCATTGTATTATGGAGTAATCAGCCTTAATATGCTTTATTCGTTATTGTTATTGTTATCGTTATTTAGTGGATTGAGATATAGTTGATTTTGAACAACAAGACAACATATACGTACTCGAGCTGGGCTGGAGTTCTCTCGATATGTAGCTTGAATGTATACGATCTTCTAGTCCTACGTATTTTAGGACTGGGGCATTACATGCTCCAATCCTGACTGGATAACCATATATTTAGGCGATAATTTAGAGGCACTTTGCCACACCTATAATGGATTGTCAGAGGACCTTATTATTGAGACTGATCCCAAAATTCTGGAGGACCAAACAATTACGAAGGCCATGATTCCAATAGAGGATGTTGAGACTTAATTATTTTTATTTATAGCATTTGACACAGATTTGTCTTTGGGACTACATACTTGGCTTATACATATAAATTTTAGGATTTGGTGTTTTTTTGGATTGCTGCATTTCTGAATTATGTTTAGACTCTAGATTTGTGATATATGCATTCCTTAGTACTCTTCTATCATAGCCGTTGTGATTGAAATGTAATTATCATCTTATTCTTAACTTTAGATTTATGTCATTTGTGTTTGAGATGATAATATATTATAACATGGAAATGAATATTATATTTGGGATATTTAGATACTTTATACCGTCGATACTACGGCGTAGGCTGGACGTACCCAAGCCTCATTCCCAATTTTCGGGTACGAGTCATGACACTTTTTATGATGGCCCATTGTCACGACCCGCACCCGAATATTATGGCACGAGTACGTGGGCTATGCCCAGCCTACGCCATAGTATCGACGGTATAATGATGTCAAGTACCCAATGAATATCTATAACATAGATGATCTACAATAACTATATATACTCAAATAACATACATCAATGGAGATATGAAATAGGAAAGATATCACTAACTCTGAAACAACTAGAGTGTAGAAATGAACGTACAGAACCAGAATGTATCGTTGACAAATTCGGTAACAAAAAAATATAATGGCCTAGAGCTCTCCAGAGGTCAACTCATGTCTAAAATACATCGAGATCCATCATCATGAAGTCCAGGGTGTAGGCATAACATTACCTAAAAAATAGTTATCCAGTCAGGATTGGAGCGAAGTACATAACTCTGAAAGCAGTTTCAGTACATGGTAGAAAATATATAACTCGTAATAGAATAATATACATGATGTACTGGAACAGAAATACAGGGAATAAAGAAATAGCATCATGAAGATATAAGGAACTAAGTACATGAACAAGATAGAGAGCATGTTAACTTGAAATGAACACAAGTAATTTATAACAAAAGTTAGTTATGTGATTGGTTTCGGTTGTACATAATTATTCTAGGGTAACTCGATTATACGTGAAGGTATAATCAACATATACATGATCTACACTAAGAAATTTAATTGAATAACTATATTCTACTCCCCCATCCCAATTAATACACATGGATCTGATCCTGATATGTTACGTACATGATTGTTAGTTAGCACATGAAGCACCTATGAGCTCCTGAGAGTACATGAGAGCACATGAGAGTACATGAATAATATGAATACAAGGAGTACACGATATACATGATAAAGTACATGATCATGAAATACCCGATGTACCTGATAAGAGATAATATCTCCTGACAAGATCCATTTAGTATCAATCCATGTAATAATGTGTCAGCATCAAGTAAAGTAGTCTAGATCAGGTAATATAGATATTATCATGGTGAAAAAATTAGAGATAGATACTATGCTCTACAAGATGGTCCCAAATGATGGCACAGGCAGTTCCATTGAGTCCATGATAGTCCAAATAGCCTAGTTTAGCATATAGAAGCCCAAAATAAGAGTTTGGCACGTTAATCGAATCAAGAAATAGGAACGACTATAATAGACGCAATTATGATATTAAAGAGGAAACAAATAACTATATACATATATCTATTTATAATATTTAGAAACTATATTTCATAAGTCAAACCATTTTTATTGATAATAGTTGATAATCGTATTTAGGTCAAAATCACATCTAAATACTGTAAAAATATTATTATTATTATTATTATTATTATTTTATATATATATATATATATATACATATATATATATATATATATATATATATATATATATATATATATATATATATTTGTAAAAGAACCCCCCTCCATTTATTAAAAAGGCTCGAAAAGCCGATCCCAGTCTAAGTATATAAGACAAAAAATGACAAAGCCTATACAAGTATACCACCAAAACGGAACGAAGGGGGATGGAAGGACCTCAACCATCAAGATTTAAGGGAGGGTAGAGGAGCAAAAAGTACTGGGGATGTACGAGCAATGGGAGCTGCATATTTTATCCCAGTTCCAGTCGTTGGCTGAGTAGTACCACAAGTCTCTGATTCTGCTGTTTCTCGGGGTCTCCAAAAGAGTAGGGATTCAGCTGTCCCCTGTCCATCCCTCCATGAATGGGTCCGACTCACCGGCTCCCAATATGAGTCTCATTGTGGGATCGACGAGGTTGCGACCGACTAGGATGCGACGCCAAGCTGCCGAGGATCTGCTGTTAGATATGGCCAGAGATGGGTAAATGTGTTTGAAGTACTTGGCCTTCATAAATCTAGTCCATAAGTTCTTACTCGTGCGAAGCTTCCACCACAATTTTATTGAGAAAGAATTAACGATGTGGATTAGCTTGGTAAATCCCAGACCGCCGACCTCAGGAGGTCGAGCCATGGATTCTCAGCTGGCCCAGTGGTGCTTGTCTTGACCGTTGCTATGCCCCTAAAAGAAGTTACAGAAGATCTGTTCGATCGAATCGAGAACCTTCTTGGGCGGGGAGCACGCAGCCAGAGTGTGGATGGGGATGGAAATGAGCACATGATTGATAAGGATCATCTTGCCTCCCGGGGACAAAGTGGCATTATGTCACCCTTCAAGTTTTTTCCTGATTCTAGCTTTCAGGTTCTCAAAGATACGGGTATTAGATTTCCCATACACCAGGGGACAACCGAGGTAGTTGAACGGAGGTTGGGCGACTGAGAATGATGTTAAGTGAGTGAGATTGGTGGCTTGCTCTCTTTTGATATTCTGGTGGGCGTAGATAATGCTTTTGGAAGGATTGATCTTCTAACCCGAGCATCTGGAGTACCTCTGCAGAGTGTTGTGTACTACCTCCACCGCTCCGACGTCCCCAGAGGAGAAAATGAGTAAATCGTCCGCGAAAGCCAGGTGGGTGATGGTAGGACAGCCGCTGGACGTATGATAGTGTTGGAAGTTCGGAGTACTGACCATATTGTTAAGGTTTCTATTCAGGGCGTCCGCGGCAATGATAAAGACGGTAGAGGATAGGGGGTCGCCCTGTCTAACGCCTCGGCTGGATATGAAGAATCCATCGGCCTGGCCGTTGATAACCGTGGAGAACCACGAGATGCTGATGGATCTCCACACGGTGTTAGTCCAAGCTTCTGAGAATCCGAAAGCTCTGAAGACCCGGATCATAAATTGCCAATCCAGTCTGTCGTAGGCTTTTTCCATGTCTATCTTAACTGCTATGTTGCCCCCTCTGGCTGGGAACTTCATACAGGTGATTAACTCTTGGGCCAGTATAATATTGTCCTGGATGTTTCTCCCTTGCACAAAGCCACTTTACTCCTCTGAGATTATCTTAGATAAAATCCCCCCTTCCTGGAAGCGATGATTTTGGAGATGATTTTGTTGGTGAAAGTGCAAAGACAGATGGGGCGATAATCCCGAAAGGACTCCGGATTATCTTTTTTCGGAATGAGGATGTGGTTGGCGCTGGATATGGCTTTAGGGTATGTAGCTCCCTCGAAGAAGGCGATAGCCGCGTCGGTGATATCTTGCTTGATAATGTTCCAGCATTTGCGAAAGAAGACTCCAGTGAAACCGTCCGGACCTGGGGCACTGTGCTCGTTCAAGACCCACACCGCGTCTTTCACTTCCTGGACCGTAGGTGGACGTTCCAGCTGGATGTTATCGTTGTCATTAATGAGTCTAGGGATTTGATCCAAGAAGGGTCTGTCGTTATGGACAGTCTCTTTGGTGAATAGTTTGGAGTAGAACTCCGCCGTAGCTGCTTAGATGCTTTTATGGTCAGTAATGATGTTTCCGTTGTCGTCCGTCGTGCGGTAGATGGCTAACTTCTGTCTGCATCTATTGACGCATGCATGGAAATATTTCAAGTTTCTATCCCCCTCGTTGTCCCAATTCAATCTAGCCTTCTGCTTCCAGAAATCGGTTTCCACTTTAAGTCTGAATTTGAGCATGGCCTTGGTGAGGTTCAGGGCTGACCTGGCCGTCGTAGAACGAACCGACGTAAAAATGGTTTCGGCGCGGGTGACGTCGTCCTCCGCAACCCACACGGCTTGGAAGATGTCCCCGTAGGCGAGTTTGCTCCAATTGGATAGGGCTTTCCTTGTTGCTCGGATCCAGTAGCTCACCCGCGATAGAGTGTTGTAGGAGTCTTCCCATTTCCAAGCGTCTGCGACGATGCCCAGAAATTGGGGATGATCAGTCCAGAAATCGAGGAATTAGAAGTTCCTTTTGGGAGGGCTGGTATAGTTTTTGATTTCGACCAGCAGAGGGGCGTGGTCAGATTCGGTGGAGTTGAGATGTGACAGATTGGTGGTGATCCCCATACCGAGCCATCGATCGTTCGTGAGGGCTCTGTCCAACCGGAAGTATTGTCGTCGGTCGCCTTCCTGCTTGTTGCACCAGGTGAATATATATATATATATATTTATATATATATATATATATATATATATATATTTCTGGTCAAAGTTATCGATAAAAATATCTAAATATACATATATAATCTAAATCCATATTTAAATTGATTTGCTAATTAATCAATCATTTATAAAATATTACTAGCTAAATTATTAACAATATAATCACTAAAAGTGTTTTATAAAAAAAAATGTTAATCGGCTCTAGCCCAAATAACATCTTCAGCACAAATATTATTCCTAGCCAAACTAATAATAAAACCCTAATTAACTTAATAAAAGCAGTAAGGGGCTGTTGATCCCTATCTAATACATTATTTGTAAAATATTAATAATAAACTTTAGTAATAATATTTAAAATAATCTATAATAATAAACTTAATAATAAGTTATAATCCAATTAACATCTTCGAATAGGGGATCTACTTTTCCACGTTTCAAATCCCAAAACTTTTTAATTCACTCCCCCACCCCAACTTATTTGCTGCTCGAACCACAAAATGAAGTTAAAACAAACAATTAAGTAAGCAGGGGAAAGGACAAAAAGAAGGATGAGATTAAAAAGGAGGACAAAGAGGGAAAGTGAGAACGAGAAATAGGGAGAGGGTGGAGGAGAAGAGGGGTCACTATGGGGCACAGTCGGTGGTGGACTATGAAGCGCAGTCGCTAGAGGAGCGAGGGGCGGAGACGGCGATAGGTCGACGGATCTGGCCGGGGCGATGACAAGGAGAAGAAGGTGGTGACGGGTGGCGGTGGACGTCGCTAGAGGTAGAGGAGCGAAACTAGAGGCATTGCACTCGAGATGTGAGCGATGGCGATTGTCGGAGGAGTAGGTCGGAGTGGGTGGACAGGGTCGATGATGGCGGTAGGAGGCTGCTGGGTCAGGTGGGGGTTTGGAACCTGGCGATGCGTTAGTGGCGGTGGAGCACGCGCCAAGTGGCACTCGCCAAGGGGCGATGGTCGAGTATGGGATGAAGGTGACCGTTTCCATTTCTCTTCTATAATCAAAAGTCACGGTACGACATCACGACTTGAGTTTTTTCAAACTTTAATAAATTATAGAACTGTGTCTTTGTTTATTGTCAGAAAAGGAATTTTTGAAATGTACAGGTTGTAAGCCCCTCTAACTTTTGGATTTATGAGGATTAGCGATTGATAGGATAAATTGGTTACAACTAGGATAATAAATCAGTGCCTCATGTACACCCACTTTCTACTTAGATCATTTGGCGTCCTCTATCGTGACATTGATATTCGAAGCACGATACTAGTTGTTACCTTCAAACAAATTTTATATGCAAGACATAGACGAGTCTACCTTCATTTAGGCATATTATGTCCCACTAAAACATGTCCTCTTGTACTCTATTTTAATGATACGACTTTGAGGTCAAAGAGGCTAACTATAACACTTACCAAAATAGCGATGTACTTTCCGACTTCAATTAGAGATCCAACCTCGACTTAAATCTTTCGATCTAATATATCGTTGTGTTCTACTTGAAGCCCACTACGCACATGACACTAGTGTGGCACTCAATGGAGTTCCCATATGCTATGTATACACAAAAGTTACAGAAGGCACATTTTTAGGCTTAAGAAAACTATTTAACCAACCCGACTGGCAATTTGCCCAACCACTTGAGTTGGAACCTATTCTATGTTACCTTAACCAAATAAGAATGGTTCAGATTAATTTATGGGATCTTGTCTAGCCAATATAAATTAAAACCCAAGTTTATTCAATCAAAGATTGATGTCCAATTAGGGAACCATTAAAACCAGTTAAATCCAACCATGCATATCGCCATATTTGGGCTATAAAACCAAACTGTATGAAATAGGTCCCCACATCTATTATGTAGTCCCCATCTTGTGGTCTATGAATCCTCCTTCCACAAATTCCTTAACCGTATCTTTTACTAGCCAGTGTTATGTGACAAATAGAATTCTTCGGTACCAACTTGTTTCCGGTTATGCTCGACCAAGACCTTTTCTATTGCCTTTATGATACATGGATAATATCTGACCAATGCTAGATAGGTAATATATAGTCTTCCTTTAGAGTCTGTAACTACAGTCATAAGTACCTCATACTCTCGTACATCTCCTAAAAAAATTGAACTTCTTAGAAGCCCCATAACCGTGCTCTCCACGATTAACCAAATTCTTATAAGTTGGGTAGAGTCTTGAACTAAGTGTACTCTATCTCTTAGAATGTGATGTCAAATCTTGATTACTTCCGTAATTTCTTTCCCACCTCCTCATGAATAGAGGTTCGACTTGAAGTACTTAACATTTCTCTCATATTTAATCTTTTGTTCTTTTATGTTAAGATTTATTTTAGTTTCTAGGACGAAATTCTTATAAGTTGGGTAGAATGTAAACCCCTGAATTATATATATTTTTTCTTAGTTTTTTAATTATTATTTCTTTGTTAAAATTTATATATATATATATATATATATATATATATATATATATATATATATATATATATATATATATATATATATAATAATAATAATAATAATTAGCCTAGATTTACTTTATTTTTCTATTAGATAAATTGTTGAAAGTAAAGACATATATAGTACATGTATATTTTAATATATATAAAAGTTTTATAGTAACTACATAAAATTGTTAGAGTATTTTTTTCATACATTTATTTTGGTAAAAGTATATTGTTTTATTCTTTATTTGAGTTATATATATATATATATATATATATATTTTTTTTATTTTATTTGAGTTTTATATATATATATATATATATATATATATATATATATATATATAATTTTTTTTTTTTAATATAGTTTTTAATACTAAGGTTTAAATATATGGAATTAGATATACATGTGTCTATTTGTATATTAAAAAAAAATTGGTAGAAAATATTTTAGAGATTTTGGTATCTTTTAATATTTATTAGAAATTTTATAAAGTAGTTGGAAACATGTACATATATATCAAAGAGAAATATAAATGGAAATATACAACTGGGTGAACAGTAGCAACCGCTACTGTTCATCATTCGAAATTGCTCAAGCCCGAACGAGAGATATAAAAGCTTTCATTTTTCTTTCTTTTTTAAATTTTTTGAATACTTCAAACAAATCAAATTTTGAACCAAATCACCTCGAATCAAATCCTATGTAATCTTTATCCAGTTCTCTCCCAAATTCGATCAAATCCCATATTTACATCTACATTTAAATCGATTAGGAATCAATTTAAAACTATAAATAAAATAGGAATCGACACCAAGACGTTTCCTACGAAAATCCACAAGAATACCTCGTACTGAAAACCCAGAGTTCACAAACGTTCCCCGACGTTCCTACACACGTCCCCGACTACCTGCCTACTGCGTGCCATCGCCACTGGCTGTCGAGCGACCAAGTGAGGCCCATGCTGCAGAGTGGTCAGCACACAGTAGCACTGTGGCTGACCCAACTTCGTGGCAGAAATTCTTCCACGATGCTCGATCGTTCTTCGAGCTAGTCGCCCAGGTATACTTACAACATGTATGACTTGATTTCCTTTCAATTTTTTAAATACCTAGATGACTAAAACAATAAGGAAATCGAGACGAATCTAGACGAAAAATTGTATTAATACACCATATTTGTATATTGTTAGGTTACCGAATTGGAAGACTGATTCTGATTGTCTATTAAAGAGTTTTCTAAAACTAATTAAAAAGGGTGATAAACAACCTATAGGGATTTACAACCCCTCTTATTGATTTAAATTTCGTCAAACATGTGTCGAGTAAATCGATTTCCAAAATTGATAAAAATAGTTTTTTAAATAATACAATTTTAGAAATTTTGTAAATATGGCGTGCATCCCAACAAACCGGGCGACGTGAACGTAACCCATGAGCATCTAAAGATGCCTATGGATGTTTTCGACTTGTGGGATTCGACGAAACTCGACATCCTTATTCGTGCGCGACAAAATCGAGGCATATCGGTCGAGATACCCCGTATCGGTCCCTTTGCAAACTAGTCCACAACTTCGTGCACATTCGTCGTCTCGAGACAAAACTTATGCCACTTGATTTGTGTCATTTTCTGGTCCCGTGAGACACGATTGGTCCAATTCTGAGAACGTCGACCGGAACGCTATTTTGGCGGGCCCGTGACCCGATATAACGGGTAATTTTGTGCACGGTCCATCGGAATCCATCTTTAGACATAGAGTTGGGTTCATATCATCATACATGACCCGTAGACGTATAATTTGATGACTTTAGAGGCCGTAGGTACTGGCATGCTTTTCGGTGCAAGGCGGGTCCAACGGCGGTGATCGTTTTAACCCAAAATGTTGATTTTGCCCCTGTGTATAGAAATGGACTTATGGGTCGGTAATTTGAGATATTTTTTATACCAAAAATATTCATGTTGTTTATTTCAGCATCCGAGGAAGTTTGCAGGAGTTGACCATCACTGCTCTTTGCTTCCTGACGATTTGAGTGACTGGACATCTCTATTTTTGCACACCAACTTCAAACAAAATACCTTGCTATATTTAATGTTAAGTATATCTATTTTAAGCATTTATTTATCTTGTCTCATATTTGTTTTACTTGTCATTTATTATAAATGTGCTTCAAGTCATACTTAGGTAAAAGCGACTATGTTAGTCGTTTTCCGTTGCTTTATTTTATTTGATACATATTGGCCTAGTTTTAGCAGAGTACCATATGATTGTGGGATATCATTATATCTTCATTGACTATGTTGCATGTGACCCATAAACTGGGAGTCTTATATAGGACATGATCTCGCGAATTCAATTTACCATCGATATGAATAGAACATGTGATGGTTAGAACGTAACTGTTATGACTAGGGAGTTAGAGACTCATACAGTTACAAACTGGATAAGTCGTAAATACGACTTGGTCAGTGACATTCGGAAGGGAGATTATAGTTAGATTTATGGGCTACCCTATCCCGAAAGACGTAGTAACTGTGTACTATGGTAGTCTTGTAGCGATGGTCACTAGCCTCGAGCTATATGGACTGATGGGTCACGTGGCCGTTGGCCTCATGTTATACTGGCTAATAGTATTGGTACTTGACGTGTGTGTATTATAAGTTTCAAGATAGTCATAGGGGAGTCAGCCTTCACCTGCTCACATATCAAGATGTCTTCTAAATTGCACATAGATGGTTAGGGACACCCTTTGCATGTCTATTTACCATGTCAGTCCTTTGCACATTTATCTACTTATTACTACAGTTTATGTAGCATGTTCTTCCTGTATCTTGTTACGTCCCTCTGAGGACCTGGTGATTTCTCCAAGTGCGTGCTTTTATGACTTTTTGTAGGTGCTCTAGCCAATATCATGGTCTTTCCTTTCCTATCGAGGATGATTACTCTAGATCGTCCTTTGTTACTTTTACAAATTATTTCCTTTATATATATTTCTTTTTTATTTAAAATGGTTGGTAGTGGATTTGTCTCCGTCCAACGACTTATAAAATGATAATTCAAAGTTGATTTATGATATCATTATTCTTTTATTTCGTAGATGAGATTAGTTGTCATGGTTACAATACAATTTACAACTTACATATATTTATTATACGGCTGGTATATCTATGTACCTATTATTACGTATTTTGGGACTGGGACGTTACATTATCATATGCCATTAAGCAGATATTTGTACTACTATTTGGTCTGTCCTCCTCTTCTGATTTACTGGTCTCACTTTTGTGCCAGATGCTGGTGTTTGCATACTTTCAATCAGTTGTTGTTTTTTGCTCGATCTTGATCGATCAAATGGTCTACTTTTTTTTGCTAGGGGATTGTCTTTTTCATATGCCCAGACTTCTTCTATCCAAATAAGATTGTATCTTCTTTATTGCTTTCATGGATATCGTTCTTCTTTTGGCTTGATCATTCAAAATTTAAATTTTTCTTGAAGTTCTTGACTAGTAGGGCCCGTTCATCACCATCGGAATCTTTTTTACGAGTATCATTACCTGAGACTCTTCTAGATTGGGCTTTGAAGATGATGGATTTTTTGTTGGGGGTTGCCGCTTTAAAGTCTTGTAAATCCAGCACATGGGTTATAAGCTTGCTCATAAGTATCTCCATGAGGTTGTTTCCTTCTTTGATCGCGATGGCCTTCAGGTTCTAGTTCATGGTTAGGGCCCATAGTACCTTCCTGATGATCTCGTGGTTGCTGTAATCTCTTCCAAGAGATTGTAGAGGATTAGTAATATCTAGAAAATGAGTGAACATCTATATAATTGATTCACTAAATTTTATCTTGAATGCCTTATATTCTTGTGTCAATCTACTAATTTTAGATTTCTTTACTTAGGAAGTTCCTTCATGAGTTACCTCAAAAAGTTTTCAAATCTCATTAGATGTGGCACAAGTAGATAAGTAATTGAACTCGATTTTATCAATTGTACAGAATACTACATTGATGGTCGTACATCTAGACTAGCCTATGTCTTTTCATGCTTATTATATTTATCATGGAGCTTGTCTACTAGAACACCATCAATCATTGTTCTAGGCAGTTTTTTGTAACCGTCTATAACTATTGACCAATGATCGAAGTCTAGTGACTTAAGAAAGAAACTCATTCGTATTTTCCAGTATGTATAGTTCGTTCCATCAAATAGTGGGGGTATATTTGTCGATTGCCCTTCATCGTTGAATATAGATTTAACGGCTGCCATATATACTCTCTCGGTGGTGATATATATGTATAACCTGCTCTGATACCAATTGTAGGACCGTTGAGCACCTCTAAAGGGGGGGTGAATAGTGTGTTTGTCTGCAGTAAAATAAATATCATAAATTAAGAATTGTGTAACATGGCTAGTAAGAGAAGATAAATAATAGTATATGAGTTAAAGTAAAAGTAAAGAGTTAAGAAGATTCAAACTCAGTGACGCAACGATATATACTGATTTCCCTCGTGGAGAACTAATCCAGTCTCGAGTACTCCTGCTCGATATTAATCCAATATGGCACAAGCTTTAACTGAGTGCTTATAACTCTACGACATCATGCTTGGGGACAAGTGTACGACAAACTTCAACAACACCATGTTTGGCGACAACTGCACGATCGACTCCAGAAGGCAATTAAAAACTGGAATATTTTCCAAGATAGCCTTCGATACAACTTTTCAAAACCAAACTCTAGATCGAACTAAACTGATGCTGGCATAGCTAAGAGTAGTATAGGCTAGATTTGAAAGTGTATCTCATAGAAAATACTTAAAGGAATATAGAAGAGAATAAGATTGGATGATTTGGAAATATGCAAGTTCCTCTCTATTCAGAGTATTTTTATGAACCAAATTTGGGCAGAGTTCAGAAAGAGTTCGGATGCGGAAATCTCATATTTGAACGTTGGATACAGATATTCAGGGAATTCAAAAATAGGTGGAAACTACCCTGACTGAACTCGGGCCGACCTTGTGTCGAGTTCTGGCCGAGTTCTGTCAGAGTTCTAACAGAACTATTTTGGGCCAATTGTTGGGTTTTACGCTATTTTTGATTGTCGACTTTTGGATAGAAATTTATGGGAACGTTATCCTATATTTTTTGGACTGAAAAGAGCTAAGCCAGTACCGATCCTGATCAATCTTACATATTTTTTTCAAGATTCAAATAAAGATAAAATATAGAAGAAATATGTAAAAGTCTTTATCTTGATTCCATCACTTTTAGTTCTTGATGACGATGCTATGTTTGTAGCTTATAGCAGTAGGTACAAACATTCTGACTTGAGGCCTGTAGCTATATTTATTTTACGTATCGACTAAAGTTGACATTGATTATCAAAATTAGGTATGATCATGACCAGTAGGCCAACAGTAGCCCTTTCAATTATTGTCGAAGGATACGTGTCATTCTTTCTTCATTGATAGCATTACAAAAAGTGAAGCATCATTGGTCATGTGCCGTGAGAGCAACCGCTATCAATGATCCACTTGCTTCTTGCATACGATGGAGGGCTCACCTACAATATTAGTTAAAGATAAAGACTTTGGTACCTAGAAATGTTTGGGTCCTTGACTGTTAGTTTTAGGAACCCATTTTAGTATTCTTATGTCAACATGCTTTCTCATTTGACAATATTGAGATGTGTGCCCAAGTAAACATAGTAGTGGCACATAGTTGGTATCATAGGTCTAGAAGATGGTAAGTGAGTGTTTTGAGCACGAGGAGTTATAGCATAATTTTTATGGTGACTATAGTTAAAAGCATGATGTGAAGTATTTGTGTTCTTCCTCAAAAAGGGTCCTCTTTGATTATTACGTCATACATTTGTGTAGGACATATTTCTATCACCTTGTTTCTTGCTTTTTGCAAGAAGATCATTGTATTTTATAGAAGTTGCACATTTTGCTTGGTTTGCAATAAGTATCTTCTTCTTAGCAATATCATATCCTTCCTTGAGGGATTGACATTCAATATCCTTTTTGTTTATGACATCTATAACTTCTTGAAGCTTTAGTTTAAGAGATTGAATGTCATCTATGTCAAAAGCAGGAGTGTCCTCTTTTATATCAAAAATGATATTAGAGAGTCTATCTTTTTCTTTCTTGAGAGCATCAATCTCTTTTGGAGATTTTTTATGATTACTTCTCAATACTTTGTATTCATCGTGTAGTTCAAGAGTGGCATTTTCTAATTCAATAAAAGAAAGAGCATTCATAGAGAAGTCATCAAGTACCTCATTGTTGCCATAAGACAGACATTTGTAGTATGTTTGTATTCATTATCATTGTCTGAGTCACTAGCATCAGTTTTACACCATATGCTAGTATTAGCGTAGTTCCGTGAGGATAAGTTTCCTTTGTTGGGCTTTTCGTACATGTCAGGTTCTCTTCTTTCCATTGGACAATCCTCCTTGATGTGTTCGATTTTTTTGCAGTTGTAGCATACAGGTTCTTCATCAGTGTCCCTTCTTGAGCGATTTTCTTTATTAAACTTAAGAAGCTTTCTGAAGTGTCTAGTGGTGTGGGCGATATCTTCGTCATCCGAATTTTATTCATCTGAGTCATCTTTTAAGGAGAACTTGATTGCCTTGAGAGCAAGGGATTTTCTTTTTATTTGATACATTCTTTCTCCTTTTCTTGCATGGATGCTTCTTCTTGGTCCTTCATATCCAGCTCGCGGGCCATAAGCTTTCCCATGATAGTCTCAAGGTTCATGGTTCTAAGATCATTTTCTTCGATGGTGGCTTTAGAATTTCATCCTTTAGTAACTCCTCTAAGATTCTTTCGAATCTTCTCATGAGTGGGGTATTCCTCACTAAGAGAAGAGAGAGGGTTAATTATATCAAAGAATCTATTAATCATGAAAGTAATTGACTCACCTTGTTTCATTTTGAAAGATTCGTACTCTTGAGTGAGTCTACTAATTTTAGATTATTTTATTTGAGATGTCCCCTCGTGTGTGACTTCTAAAAGTTTCCATATTTTATTAAAAAATTTGCAAGTGGAGATTCTATTGAATTTATTGCTATAGAGAGCACAATAGAGTGCGTTCATAGCCTTTGGATCTCGACTAAGAACATTCTTGTCATTTCAAACTTTTTGCCATAAGTGTTTTCGAAACTACTTCCTCAATAACTATGGAAGATTTAGGGATATCGTTTACAAGAAAATCCTATATATCAAAATCTAGAGATTTTAAGTAGATGCTTATCATAATCTTCCAATAGTTATAATTGGTTGAGGAGGTCTATTTGTAGAGTGTCCCAAATTATGGAATGAGTTAAGACTAGGGTTAGCAGCCATTGATCACTCTAAGAAGGTAAGTCCAAATCAAGAGACTAGGCTCTGATCCCAATTGTAGAATGCTAGAAGGGGGTGAATAGTAATAAAATAATTGCAAACAACAATAATGAAGATAAATAGTAGTTTAAAATATAGAGAGAATCAAACACTCGATGTATCCTGGTATCCTTCCGTGGGGCACTCCAGTCCCAGACCTCTTTCCAGCTTTAATCCACTATTTGAGTACATAGTACAACACGAGCTTTGATCTGAAAACTTGTCAACTTTTTACACACGAATTTTTATCCAAAGGATCGTCAACTTCTTACACACGAGTTTTTATCTGAAGGCTTGTCAACTTTAACAAACACAAGAGAAAAAATTTCAATCTTCTTTAACACTTGGAAGATATAAGTTACAACTCATTGAAATAACTTTAACACTTTTGTGGATGACACGAAAGCTTGTAGAGTTATGGTGGGGCACTTTGGTAGATAGAAAATTTAAGGCTCAAGTGGATAAGCTTTTATGAAGAAGAAGGAAGTCTATTTATGCAAATCCAACAACATGAAGCATTTCCTGCATAGAGTGAAATTCTTCGAAGGATGTCCGAGGAAATCTAACGGATTATCTGACCCAATAGTAACAGATAGAAATAGAGCCGTTGGATGCACTAAATGCTCTGACATCTGGCCGTTGGATTTGAATTCGAAATAGCCAGCAAGGCAACTCGGATTATCCGATAGATGTTCATGAATATCCGAAAGTTGATCCGATTGATCCAACAAATACTTGATGTTTCAATTCGGATTATCCGATAGAAGTCCGCAGATATCCGAAAGATGATTCGATTGATCCAACAAATACTTGTTGTCTCAGTTCGGATTATTTGTCGGACCTTCGAAAAAATCCTTCGAATTTTCCGCTCCTTCATAAATACTTTGTTTAATGATGGAAAGCTTTTAGTTTGTCATCCAAGCATAAGTGTTTACAAGATTTTCTAGACACTTACAAACACTTTTGAATCCAGTAGAGCTTATGATCTTGGATACTTTTACTAAGGATTCTTTTGAGTGCGATTTATTGGCTATGCTTTTATTTGTAAGTATTGAAAAACATCGTTCCTTCAAGATTTGAGTGCTTCATTACGAACATGTAAAGGAATAGAACTAAAATAGTACGGAGGTTAATTGTAGTCAATATATCAAAATCAATGTGCCAACATGTTTCGTCAAGAATACAGATATCTATTGTTTGATATCTTTATTATGTTCATCCAGTATTATATTTGTTTCTATTACTTTATTCTGCTATATAGCTTAGTTTTGCAAGCTTTATTCTTCTCTATGATGTTGTTCACACAAAAGTAATAGAGCATGATCCACTATATATATATTGTCTATTTTTGTTTGCTAGTCGGATCTAGTATACTAGTGTCTAAACAATATTAGTGTACTTTGTCTTACGATAGATCTATCTTCAGTGGATTGATATATATAGAATATCATAGTGATATAGAAAAATGACTACCTGACATAGACATCATATGCGTGTCTTAGGATTGGGCATGACATTTTTTTGGTGGCCCTTACAGGTCGAGTTAGCCGATTCTGTCACATTACTCTAGAGTTGGCCTTTGAAAAGGATTAGACTCTTAGGATTCTCAATACACAACTGTCTTGACAATTCTTTTAGGATTTTCCATCATCCTTGAACCTTGAATTTGCGCTCAACTATTTTCCTTTGCTTCTCATCCTTTATTTGACGAATGATCTTGCTTTATAAATTTTTCAGTATTTTATTGGTAATTATGTAAATAGTTTGCTTATTAAATTTGGTTGCTTGATAGATACGAGGGATTGGAGATGACATAAGCCATAGGTATATAGTGGTTTTGAATTTTTGTAATTAGTGGAAAAATGAAAGAATTTTATGGCAGCATGTTTGACGGGGTAGTATGATCAAATGTGGGTAGACGACCTCAAGGCACAATATGATTCATTAGTAGTGAATGAATGGGTTAAATGATAGATGAAGTTATTATGAATTTACAAACTTTAGAGAAAGGAGATTATATTCAATTTAAACTTTGAGAATGATTTTATAAGATAATCTTGTATTTATGAAAGACTAAAGGATTCTAAGGTAGGTAGAAGTTGTGTTGAAAGTCAAATAGAAAGGAAAGTTTTATATATATTAAAGAGAAAGCTGTTAGATAGTGGTTGTGAGGCAATCTAGTAAAATAAAATTGAGGTACTTTAGTGA
>JANAVB010016440.1:0-29330 GCA_029216955.1 Iris pallida
GAATATTTGGTTGTTTATACATATATGAGGGATTATAAATACCATACACCCTAGATATCGGTTGGTAGATCTGTTAGCAACTAGTTAGAAGATTATAAAATTTTAGTGACCGTATTTTGAGGAGTAGTGTGACCAAAGGTGGGTAGAAGTCCTCAAGTATTCGGAGTTATAAAATGGCTAGAGAAGGTTATAAACTATTTTTGAGGAATTAACATTTAAGGAGATTAAGGAAAAAGTAGACTTTCTTTTTGAATTTTAAGGAAAAGTTATGAATTAAAATTTCGAGGACGAAATTATTTTTAAGGTGGGTAGATTAGTAACACCTATTCCCGAATTTTTTTTGATGAAAATATTTTTATTTATTTATTTGAATTAAATGGTGATTTTTAGAATTTTATAAATAATTAATTAGTTAATTATTACGGTATAATATTTTAAGTCATAGTTGAGTTATGGAGTACAAGATGACTAGAAACCATGGCACGGATAGTGCAGTGACGTGCTTTGACTAGTGTATTAGCCATGGTAGGGAAGGCCAAATCATAAGTGTGTCCAAACTAGAAAAACCAAGCTAAGTTGTGACATTACCCTATAAATAATTTAAATTTTTATTATTAAGCATATTGACTTTTAGGACACCCGGTTAGACCGAACTAGCTCGGACCAAACCCAAACCCAAACTAGCCCAATTGGACCCGAACCGAACCCAAGCCAATGTAGTCATGCGGTGTGCCCAAAAATGTCTATGTCAATATATATATCTTATGTGTGTATGGGGTACTTATTTAATATTGTATTAAATATATTCCGTAAGTATTTGTCATATATATAATATTGGTGTCAATATTATTTGATATTCAAGTGACATTTTTATCTAAAAACTATGACAACTAATTTGTGAATTTTGTGGATCTTTTGATTATATGCATACATACTTGCGTCTTTACCTATGAAATAAATATTAACAAACATCATGAACCATCGTTATCGTAAAACTACCATTATTTGACTTGTTGAATCCAACCGAGCCCAAACACCCTACTTTGACTCTCAAACCAATTCCTATTAGACCTGTACACTAATCCCCTACTCAACAATATATATTTTGCACACTCAAAGCCTCGTAGATGCACAACAAACCAATAGACAACAAACTTCATATTTAAGACTCCGATAGTGAACCTTCTTGTGTACTTGCACTCAAATCCAACCAAGACCAAACAACTTGACCCAAGTGAACCCAAAGCCTTACTAAGGGATAAACCAAACCCCATAGATCTGAACCACAGGTTAAATCCCGTTAAATTTCTTCAATGGGCCCAACAACCAACTCCTTACATGAAGCCCAAGCCTCCCCTCTCAAAACCCTAACTTCCTTCCATCTTGTGGCCAACCCCTCTACAGCCTCCCCCTCTCTTCCATGACCTCTTCCCCTTTTCCTCTCCTTCTCCACTTCCGTCCCCCTCATTCCCACACACCAAAACAGCCCCCACAAGTCGACAAACCCTAAACTAGTAGTAGAAACCCTTTTTTTACCGAAATAGTGCTGCTGGTTGCACCTGCTGTACACGCTAGAAAACATCACCCCAAAACCATCCAAACTGAAGTTCTACACCCTACGTGAAGCCCCAAAGCACCCCCTCAAGTTTCGTGAAGTTTGGAGTCCGCTTGGCGCTCCGAAAGGTCCGTGTCACAAGAAAAGCCTCTGTCGTAATCACAATTATGTAAGTTCCATAACTTCTATTTAGTATTTAATTTTTCCCTAGGAGAAAGCTTGTATGAACCCATAAACATATTAGATGGCAATGATAAAATCCCCATGCCTGAGAAACCCTAATTTTATATGCAAAAATACTCTTAGATGACACAAATCCGAGGCATGACAACGTGGTAACCATATTAAACCTAGTTTGATGCATGTTGCTATTTTTACTATTAAAAACTAAATTTCAGAAATTAAATAATAAATTTCAGAATATTAATTAATATATTTTCATATATTAAATGAGTTTTTATGCAAGTTGGCAACTTTGCATGCACAAACTAGTTGTCAAGTTGCTAGAACACCTAGTCGATGCGCAACGGAACTTTGTGCATGCAATGGTAATTATTTTAGTAATTCTTCACTAACTAATAATAATTTCAGAATTTAATTCATGATTATTTTAGTTTTATTTGACGTCGAGATGCGTGTTTAAGAGGTCACATGCATGCCCGATGTGTAGGTTAGTGCCATTGAGAGCTTTACGACAATGTGACGTACTTATGTACGTATAGGACTACACTTATCTAATTCATGTAAATGCCTATATATACGTATGATACCATGATGTATAAGACCCTCACGACATGTTAGACCATAGCATGGTATGTGTTTATTGGCACGTTATCCAATGCCATGTAACTGTTGAATTGTTGGCACGAACATCACATTGTTAGTTAATGTAGTGCGACAATCTTACCCTTTGTTATTGCTTAGATTAGTTTGTGTTAGTTATGATTAGAATATATTATATAGGGCAACTTCCGCTACACTTTCGGTTGAGGATATATCTTGCCGAACATATACAGTATTTACATTATTTTTCTCTTTCTCTATTGTATTCCTTTTTCATATTGTCACATGATTTTCATATTGTGATTGGTTTGTCCTTAATTGTTTTACTTGTTCTAGATTACGTGCACGTATAGGATATTTGACATTGCTTGATTATTGGTCTTTTCGTGTTACCTTGTCTCGTGATTGAGTTGTCAGTTTCTATATCTTGTTCTTGACTTGACCATTCTGGACTGGGAGTATCTTGCATTATACTACAGTTGAGACATACTATAGATTAGGAGTATCTTGCATTGTACTACGACCTATAGCATATATTGATTGATTGGTTGACTTGACTTACGACACTATAAATTGGGAGTATCTTGCATTGTACTACGATTTAAAGTAGTCTACTTGACCTTGTATCCTTTAGGAGAGAAGATCGATACTAGAATTGGCTATTCTCGACTGATAGTATCTTGCTTTGTACTTCAATTGAAACATACTATAGATTGGGAGTATCTTGCATTGTACTACAAGCTATAGGAGTTTCAATTGATAGTTAGCCAAGTCTAGTATTACATTTCCACACGACTCATCGTCCTTAGATGTTCTTCTTGCAATGTTCTTATCCTCCATACATGTTATTTACTGTCATATTAGTAGGCATGTTTTATGTATCTTGCTAGTCCTCTGAGGACCTGATGATCTCTTCAGGTAGCTGATTGCACGGAGTTAGTTAGCTGAGCATGTGGTAGTTGACTTCATCTGCATGATTCAGGTATTTTGTTAGTGTTATTGATTTACTATCTTTCTCGTGCTTTTATGATATATCCTGCTTATCAGCTTAGCTTTATAGACTCATATTATTCTTGGAGTCTAATCGAACATATATGCTAGTGGGCTGCAGACCATGACCCATACTTGTTCATTCTTGTCTTATATATTCTTATGGATTGAGATACACTGTAGATTACCATATTAGCCATGATACCATGAATCTTGACAGCTTATACGTACTCGAGTCGGGCTGGAGTTCGCTTGATACGTAGCTGGCTTGCTCACGCTCTCGCGTCTCGAAAAGCGGGTGCGGGTTGTGACAAGAGCAAAATGAGAAAACTTAGTCATTGCCACGGTTATTCTAGTGTTCACCATCTGGCTGGAAGGCAGGTATATCCTCGGGTGCTACTCCAAAATCTGGCATCACAAAACCAATTGGTCAGAACCCAGAAAGAACAAGTGCCACAAGGAAGGCTCCACTTAGGAACTAAAAATCGATAAATGAACATAATTAAAAAACACAAAAAACATGTTTTAAAGAACATAATAGCTTGCATTAAGAAAATAAAAGATGGAATATAATTCCTATATTAATCATGAGACAACCATTTAGGCACAACCAATCAAGTCCTATGGTTTGCTATCATTAGCTAAGTAGGGTTATCACAGGCCTAGTTACTAACAAGATGCAGTAGAGATGTTCATGTAGTCACAAGCCCTGCAGACTATCTAGGTTATCCAGGTGAGGTTACAAGTGTTTATCAAGAATTAAGAGAATTATTAGGTGTTGTCACGACCCGCACCCGCTTTTCGGATACGAAACATGTCCAAGACCAGCCTACGCCGCAGTGTCGGCGGTAGAACGCTGTCTGATTGTAACACCCAATTTTTCAGAAGAGGGTAATTTTGAAATTTTGTAATTATAATTATTGTTTAATGGTATTTATTTCATGTTATGATTTTTAGTGATTTTTAATTATTTTTAAACTATTTAAATTCATGACTTATAATTTGGTGTCTTGCTAGTGTTCATTTCCAGACTGAGGGGTATTTTAGTCATTTTTATAATTTTAAGAATTTTTTGGGATTATTATTTATTAAATAAAATTTATTATTATTAATTAGAATTTATGGGAATTTTTTAGAATTTATTTTGGATTTATTTGGACTGGTTTGATTTTGGTCAGTTTTGACTCTTGTAGACTAACCTAGGAACTAACCATAGTTAGTTGAGCTTGGTTAGGTCAAGTGACCCTAGTCTAACCTAGTGTGACTCAAGTTAGTGGTTAGTGATTCATAGAACTAGAATTAGAATGTTAGAAATCATTTGATTTGGTGAATGGCTTGTGGTTTCACAAGTCATTATTGTGACTTAGCTAGATTGGACTCAAACCTAGCTCAACCCTAACCCAAGGCCAAGTGATCAGCCACATAGCTGAACCTAGGGAATCCCCCCCCTATTTAATTCCTCCTAGTTTTTAGGGCTAGCCTCTTTTAGGGTTCTAGCTATTTTTCTAAGGAGAAGGTGAGTTGCATCTTTCAAAAATCATAACAAATCCAAATTAACTCCTTTTCCCTTCAAACCAATTCCATTAGAACCTAAATTTCTCCCCCTTGCTGCTGGAATTTATTATTGTGCAGGAAAAAGCAATTTGGGGTTCTTTGGGGCTTGAGGAAATTCTCCCATTTAAAGACTTTTCTAGTCTTTGTGCATCTATAGGTATAACCTCCATTTCTCCATTAAATTCCTGTTTTAAATCATGTTAGGGAAGCCCTAGCCCTACCTCTACTGTAGGACAGCCTAAACCTAGGTTTTGGATTCGTTTCGTGTCCGTATCGGACACGTATCAACCTAGCATTCTAGGTGTTCGACCTATTGCCTGTGAGAACTCGATTTTGTTGTTTTTGATTTCTGTTTGAATAGGTTGGTAGATCGTGGTGTGCTCTTCAACTTTCATGAAGGGACCTTGGCCTTTTTGTGTCCGTGTCGGGTGCAATCTGGTCTGGACACGCGTGCGTGTACTGGGCTTGGGCCTGTGTATTTCCCCTGCTACCCGTGGCCTCGTGCTCGAGGCACAGGCCACGTGGTGAGCTGAGTTTTGGCGTGGAGCTTGGGGCAGTGTCGGACACGACACCCCCCAAGTCTCGTGTCGCGAGGGAGCGTGTCGGGTGCGTGCGGACACGCGCACTGGTCACGCTGGCTGTGTTAGTCTGTGCATTCCAGTTTGAGGGATACTCTGTGTGGTTCGAGTTAAATATTTTAAATCATGGTTTAAATAATAATTAAGATCCTAATGTATAGTATTTAGTGTATGAATATTGTTTACATACTTTAGTTAGGTTTTTATGGATGGTTTTGGATTCGTATGGCAATGTGTATTATTTTTTTTCTGATACTCAAGTATACTGTCACTGTTAGGTTCAAGTCCATAAATTCCCAGTTTTACTTTGATTGTTCAAACAAATTGGATCCCTACATATCTTAATATCAGTTAATTTAGTGTTTGCATGGAAATTGGATGGTTTGGTTTTGAAAATGAGATTTTGGCCTAAGGAGTAGAGGCAATGTATGCTAATACATAATGTTGCTGTCAATTTTTCATTCCCAGTTTTGTTAAGAGAAATGAACTTGCAAATCCTTTTAATTCCATGTTTTAAAGCTAATGTTGCTGTTAGATTCCATGTTCTTAAATTGCAAAATCATGTATAACCTGTGGGGTGACTTCCCAGTTTGGTATCATCAGTTAAAAACCTGGAAATGATCTCAAAATTGCTCTTTCACTCTTAACTGTTTAGTATAGGTAGAATGTATAACCTGGGTGATTTTTCCAGTTTTGGCAAACCTGAGATTTACTAAGTTATGGTGTAAACTTGTGCATTGATTTGGGTAATATGGAGACCATGAACTGATTTCCTGCAAACACTCTTAGACACACACTTTTCCTTTGTGCACTGCCTATTCCTGCATACTTTTAGACATACTTTAGCACTGTTTGATAGCCATGAACTGATTCCTGCGTTTGTGTGACAGTTTCACACACACTTGTTCCTGTACAAGTATTTCCTGCACACATTCTCCTTACTGTCACACCCTTAATTCCTGCACCTTACATTGTTGGCTGGTGTATTTTCCACACACCTATATACACATTTCCTCCTCACTGTGATTTCTGCATTCCTCACTATTCCTGCATTGTAGACTAGTCCACACACCTTTCACTCTTCACTGATACTTAATTCTTGCATGATTCCTGCACTTGCCTGTACACACACTAGTTCACTAATTGATCACTGTCTTGCTATTACCTGCATACTCTTTGACACACACTCTCTTTGTCACACACACATGCTTTTCTCCCTATATTCATATCTGTATATATATTATATATGTAGGAACATGATACATGTATATTTATATAGGTAATTATGTGTCTAATGTATAGGTTATACTATATATATCTAAGAGTCTTTTATATATGAATGTGTGTATACCATGTTTTATATATAAGTATATATGTGGGGTTTACATATAGATAGCCACATGTATATATATATATATATATATATATATATATATATATATATATAGTATGTGATTGTCATGTGTAGACCTAGATGCCATATAGATGGTGTGATGATTGGTTGACTTGTGTTATATAGGTTGTAAGGACTTGGTATGCTAGCATAGGCTAGTTTAGCATTATTTAGACTAGTATGGACTAGCTAGGCCTAGAATAGACTATCTAGACTTGTTAGACCTAGTTTGACCATGATTGACCTAGTTTGACTTCTAGGGTTGACCAAAGTTGACCAAGAGTTGACTTTGGCCTAGATTGACCTAGAATCATGTAGAATGCATAGTAGGACTCCATGTTACTATTCTGGACTTGTTGTGACTTGTGCTGTTCTGTTTAGGAGCCAGACACCACTCCTTGGACAGTACGATTCACATCGGACACTCAGATACAGGCGAGTACATTCTCTGATCATTTCATATCCTGCTTAGAATTATTACCTACAGTAGATTACTTTACTTGTACTGTCACGTTGGTCACACGGATTGGTACTATATGGATCTCTACATGCGATGTTATCCCCCTCGGGAGCATCGGGTACATTGTGCTTGTGCGTTTCACTTACATCATGTACTCCTGTGCTTTCATTACATGTGCACTCCTGTGAATCTTGTACTCTCATGTTCACGGAGCCCCCATGTATACTATCATGTGCACCCTATATGGGCCCCCATGTGATATCCTGTGCAATAACATAACCTGTTTAGATCCTTGTGTATTGATTGGGGATACGGGGGAGTGCTAGTAGTCGTGTGAACAATTCCTTGTAGTGTAGATTCCTGTGCACCTCGACATCCTGTGCAAATCTGTCCTGTTCACATGTGCTATCTCGTACTCTGACTCACTAGCCACTGTTATTTCTCTATGTATAGTAGATATCCTATTACAGCTCTTCCTGTTTTACATACTGTTTTTCTTTCAGTACCTGTATCTTACCTTACTGCATGTTCATATTTTCTAACCTGCTATGAATTGTTGAGATGTACTGTGCTCGCTCCTGTCCTGACTGGACCTGTTGAAAATATTACAGAGGATGAGGAGGAGGCTGGCCTAGACACCTATTATAGGGCAGCACTGGATGACACCTGTGAGCTGGACCCTCAGGAGGATCCAGCAGTAGCTGAGGACTTTCCCCCGACTGCCTAGACTAGATAGTTAGGCTTTTATCTTTATGTAGTTGGACATGTTTTAGCTAGACTTTTATGTGGAGATCAGTTTTGTATATATTCTTTATCTGAGACTTGTACTGCTGGGATTATCTTAGACTATGGTTTTATCTATTTCATTTCCTTGAGTTCTATTCATGTCGTGCTATATCTTCCTTAGTTGTGATTGAGTTTCTTTTGCTATGTCACCCCCATTCGGGGAGTATAAACTGCTAGTTATATAATTGTTAGATGTTGTGACCTAGGACAGCGTTCTACCGCCGACTCTGCGACGTAGGCTGGGCGTTGTTACGTTCTCGTACCCTCACAGTGGGTGCGGGTCGTGACACGTTTTTAGTGGTGGCCCATGCAGGTCTCGACTAGAAGTGTAGTGGTACTCGAACTAGAGTATCGCTGCAGCCTGCTATAGGATATAGGATATAAAATTTTAAGGTTACTCAATCACTTTAGGAAAATTCCTTTTATTGCCATCTAAATCCTTTTGTCAGCTGATCCTTTGAATTATAATTGTCCGCCTTTGTTATTTCGCTTCTTTCTCAGAAATTGATACTCTTGTCTGTCTATCTTCAGGATGGTAGAGACTCGTGCACAGCGTGCCGTTCCTGAGGATGCTATAGAGGGGACTGCTACCTCTCAGCCAGCACGGCGAGGCCAGGAGACTGCAGCTCTTTCCACCTCAGCTCGTGTGGAGACCTCGGCAGCCGCAGCAGGGGACATGCACCCACCGGCTCGGAGGCAGGACCCGGTTATCCCAGAGGATCCTTACCAGCAGCCACCTCCAGGGATGATAGACGCAGTGCAGCTGCTAGCCTTCTTCAGGCAGTACATGGAGGGCCAGCAGGGACAGCAGCAGAGGCAGACGGCAGAGCTCACTCGAGGCATTGAATTGGCAGTGACAGCAGTAGAGAGAGTAGTGGCTCAGCCCGCAGCAGCCCCGCAGCCTCACCAGCCGCGGGAGAAGGGTATTCAGGACTTCCAGAAGATGCACCCCAGAGACTTCCGGGGGACGGAGGGCATCTTGTAAGCCGATGAGTGGATCGAGCATATGGAGGAGATCTTTAGGCTGGCTGAAATTCCGACTAGGCTTCAGATTGAGGCGGCGGCCAGTATGATGCAGGACCTGGCCCGCACTTGGTACCAGACAGACCCGAGGGTCGGCACGCCAGGGCAGACTTGGGCAGCTTTCAAGGAGCTGTTCAGGAAGAAGTTCTTCCCAGAGGCAGCTGTAGGAGCCCTCGAGACTCAGTTCGAGGCCCTAGTCCAGGGGAGTCAGTCTGTGGAGGAGTATACAGGAGAGTTCTGCCGCCTGGGCAGATTTGTAGAGGACTTGTCGGAGGCGACGAAGGCCCGGAGATTCCGGAAGGGTTTGGTGAAGGAAGTCAAATCCTACACCAAGAACGCCCGCAGTACTACATTTGAGGAGATACTGGTGGACGCACTAGCTGCAGAGGATGACCTTGAGCTTAGGCTCAAGAGAGGAGAGAGACCCAGCTGGGGGCAGCAGCAGCAGCGGAGGCCAGGCCAAGAGGCCTCACTTTCAGCACCAGTAGCCGAGGCAGTTTAGCCGCTGCCGATTCAGCAGCAGTTCCAGCATCAGGCACCCAGGCAGACAGTCAGTTGCCCCTTCTGCAAGAAGCCAGGGCATAGATGGAATGAGTGCAGGAAGAGGCTCAGGGAAGTGCCTTTTCTGTGGAGCAGCAGATCACCAGATGAGGGATTGTCCTAGGTCTGTGGGACGAACAGCTCAGGGAGGAGGAACCGGAGCAGCAGCAGGCCAGCAGCGGGGACCAGCCCTGCCGACTCAGCAGCAGAGGTTCGTCCAGTACCAGCAGCAGGCCAGGGGAGGCCAGTAAGGATGAGCTTACGCCATGACACTTGAGGATGCTCAGGCAGTAGGAGAGGTGCTAGCAGGTTCTGATCTTCTCGATTCCTATTCTACCTTGTCTCATTATACCTATCCTGAAATTCTATTCCATCTATTTATATCTGCTTCCTCATTGTTGATAAGTTTGATCTGGTGATTCGTTATGTTTGTTTTTCTTCTGAGAAAATCATATGGGCTAGGTCACCTCAGTTATGGGATCTAGAATCTTGATGGTCGTGTTAGTTGGCATAGTGAGGACATATAGTCAGATTTTGGATGTATTTTTCGGATATGGGAATTTAAGGTTTTTCGCCGTCGCATGCGGCAATGCGAAAATTTTAAATACCATGAACCTAAGGATACGTACCTTAGTCAAGGACTCTGTGATTATCGTAGCCATGCTCACTAGCACGACGAAGATTCTGAGTATCATGATTTTGGACAGACGCATATAACTATCTGACGGTATGTTTGAGACTTTGATTGTGGGGTGTATGACCTAGAAGGACTACTACCATTTTAATTTCGAGGACGAAATTTTTGTAAGGTGGGTAGGATTGTAACACCCAGTTTTTCAGAAGAGGGTAATTTTGAAATTTTGTAATTATAATTATTGTTTAATGGTATTTATTTCATGTTATGATTTTTAGTGATTTTTAATTATTTTTAAACTATTTAAATTCATGACTTATGATTTGGTGTCTTGCTAGTGTTCATTTCCAGACTGAGGGGTATTTTAGTCATTTTTATAATTTTAAGAATTTTTTGGGATTATTATTTATTAAATAAAATGTATTATTATTAATTAGAATTTATGGGAATTTTTAGAATTTATTTTGGATTTATTTGGACTGGTTTGATTTTGGTCAGTTTTGACTCTTGTAGACTAACCTAGGAACTAACCATAGTTAGTTGAGCTTGGTTAGGTCAAGTGACCCTAGTCTAACCTAGTGTGACTCAAGTTAGTGGTTAGTGATTCATAGAACTAGAATTAGAATGTTAGAAATCATTTGATTTGGTGAATGGCTTGTGGTTTCACAAGTCATTATTGTGACTTAGCTAGATTGGACTCAAACCTAGCTCAACCCTAACCCAAGGCCAAGTGATCAGCCACATAGCTGAACCTAGGGAATCCCCCCCTATTTAATCCCTCCTAGTTTTTAGGGCTAGCCTCTTCTAGGGTTCTAGCTATTTTTCTAAGGAGAAGGTGAGTTGCATCTTTCAAAAATCATAACAAATCCAAATTAACTCCTTTTCCCTTCAAACCAATTCCATTAGAACCTAAATTTCTCCCCCTTGCTGCTGGAATTTATTATTGTGCAGGGAAAAAGCAATTTGGGGGACTTTGGGGCTTGAGGAAATTCTCCCATTTAAAGACTTTTCTAGTCTTTGTGCATCTATAGGTATAACCTCCATTTCTCCATTAAATTCCTGTTTTAAATCATGTTAGGGAAGCCCTAGCCCTACCTCTACTGTAGGACAGCCTAAACCTAGGTTTTGGATTCGTTTCGTGTCCGTATCGGACACGTATCAACCTAGCATTCTAGGTGTTCGACCTATTGCCTGTGAGAACTCGATTTTGTTGTTTTTGATTTCTGTTTGAATAGGTTGGTAGATCGTGGTGTGCTCTTCAACTTTCATGAAGGGACCTTGGCCTTTTTGTGTCAGTGTCGGGTGCAATCTGGTCTGGACACGCGTGCGTGTACTGGGCTTGGGCCTGTGCATTTCCCCTGCTACCCGTGGCCTCGTGCTCGAGGCACAGGCCACGTGGTGAGCTGAGTTTTGGCGTGGAGCTTGGGGCAGTATCTGACATGACACCCCCAAGTCTCGTGTCGCGAGGGAGCGTGTCGGGTGCGTGCGGACACGCGCACTGGTCACGCTGGCTGTGTTAGTCTGTGCATTCCAGTTTGAGGGATACTCTGTGTGGTTCGAGTTAAATATTTTAAATCATGGTTTAAATAATAATTAAGATCCTAATGTATAGTATTTAGTATATAAATATTGTTTACATACTTTAGTTAGGTTTTTATGGATGGTTTTGGATTCGTATGGCAATGTGTATTGTTTTTTTTTTCTGATACTCAAGTATACTGTCACTGTTAGGTTCAAGTCCATAAATTCCCAGTTTTACTTTGATTGTTCAAACAAATTGGATCCCTACATATCTTAATATCAGTTAATTTAGTGTTTGCATGGAAATTGGATGGTTTGGTTTTGAAAATGAGATTTTGGCCTAAGGAGTAGAGGCAATGTATGCTAATACATAATGTTGCTGTCAATTTTTCATTCCCAGTTTTGTTAAGAGAAATGAACTTGCAAATCCTTTTAATTCCATGTTTTAAAGCTAATGTTGCTGTTAGATTCCATGTTCTTAAATTGCAAAATCATGTATAACCTGTGGGGTGACTTCCCAGTTTGGTATCATCAGTTAAAAACCTGGAAATGATCTCAAAATTGCTCTTTCACTCTTAACTGTTTAGTATAGGTAGAATGTATAACCTGGGTGATTTTTCCAGTTTTGGCAAACCTGAGATTTACTAAGTTATGGTGTAAACTTGTGCATTGATTTTGGTAATATGGAGACCATGAACTGATTTCCTGCAAACACTCTTAGACACACACTTTTCCTTTGTGCACTGCCTATTCCTGCATACTTTTAGACATACTTTAGCACTGTTTGATAGCCATGAACTGATTCCTGCGTTTGTGTGACAGTTTCACACACACTTGTTCCTGTACAAAGTATTTCCTGCACACATTCTCCTTACTGTCACACCCTTAATTCCTGCACCTTACATTGTTGGCTGGTGTATTTTCCACACACCTATATACACATTTCCTCCTCACTGTGATTTCCTGCATTCCTCACTATTCCTGCATTGTAGACTAGTCCACACACCTTTCACTCTTCACTGATACTTAATTCTTGCATGATTCCTGCACTTGCCTGTACACACACTAGTTCACTAATTGATCACTGCCTTGCTATTACCTGCATACTCTTTGACACACACTCTCTTTGTCACACACACATGCTTTTCTCCCTATATTCATATCTGTGTATATATTATATATGTAGGAACATGATACATGTATATTTATATAGGTAATTATGTGTCTAATGTATAGGTTATACTATATATATCTAAGAGTCTTATATATATGAATGTGTGTATACCATGTTTTATATATAAGTATATATGTGGGGTTTACATATAGATAGCCACATGTATATATATATATATATATACTATGTGATTGTCATGTGTAGACCTAGATGCCATATAGATGGTGTGATGATTGGTTGACTTGTGTTATATAGGTTGTAAGGACTTGGTATGCTAGCATAGGCTAGTTTAGCATTATTTAGACTAGTATGGACTAGCTAGGCCTAGAATAGACTATCTAGACTTGTTAGACCTAGTTTGACCATGATTGACCTAGTTTGACTTCTAGGGTTGACCAAAGTTGACCAAGAGTTGACTTTGGCCTAGATTGACCTAGAATCATGTAGAATGCATAGTAGGACTCCATGTTACTATTCTGGACTTGTTGTGACTTGTGCTATTCTGTTTAGGAGCCAGACACCACTCCTTGGACAGTACGATTCATATCGGACACTCAGATACAGGCGAGTACATTCTCTGATCATTTCATATCCTGCTTAGAATTATTACCTGCAGTAGATTACTTTACTTGTACTGTCACGTTGGTCACACGGATTGGTACTATATGGATCTCTACATGCGATGTTATCCCCCTCGGGAGCATCGGGTACATTGTGCTTGTGCGTTTCACTTACATCATGTACTCCTGTGCTTTCATTATATGTGCACTCCTGTGAATCTTGTACTCTCATGTTCACGGAGCCCCCATGTATACTATCATGTGCACCCTATATGGGCCCCCATGTGATATCCTGTGCAATAACATAACCTGTTTAGATCCTTGTGTATTGATTGGGGATACGGGGGAGTGCTAGTAGTCGTGTGAACAATTCCTTGTAGTGTAGATTCCTGTGCACCTCGACATCCTGTGCAAATCTGTCCTGTTCACATGTGCTATCTCGTACTCTGACTCACTAGCCACTGTTAGTTCTCTATGTATAGTAGATATCCTATTACAGCTCTTCCTGTTTTACATACTGTTTTTCTTTCAGTACCTGTATCTTACCTTACTGCATGTTCATATTTTCTAACCTGCTATAAATTGTTGAGATGTACTGTGCTCGCTCATGTCCTGACTGGACCTGTTGAAAATATTACAGAGGATGAGGAGGAGGCTGGCCTAGACACCTATTATGGGGCAGCACTGGATGACACCTGTGAGCTGGACCCTCAGGAGGATCCAGCAGTAGCTGAGGACTTTCCCCCGACTGCCTAGACTAGATAGTTAGGCTTTTATCTTTATGTAGTTGGACATGTTTTAGCTAGACTTTTATGTGGAGATCAGTTTTGTATATATTCTTTATCTGAGACTTGTACTGCTGGGATTATCTTAGACTATGGTTTTATCTATTTCATTTCCTTGAGTTCTATTCATATCGTGCTATATCTTTCTTAGTTGTGATTGAGTTTCTTTTGCTATGTCACCCCCATTCGGGGAGTATAAACTGCTAGTTATATAATTGTTAGATGTTGTGACCTAGGACAGCGTTCTACCGCCGACTCTGCGGCGTAGGCTGGGCGTTGTTACGTTCTCGTACCCTCACAGTGGGTGTGGGTCGTGACACCCTCTATCTTCTACTGTCTTCATCATAGCAGCTGATGCCTTGAGTAGGAACCTTAACAACATAGTCAACACCCCTAACTTCCAGCACTGTCACACATCCAGCGGCTGCCCTATCATCACCCATCTGGCCTTCGCAGACGTTTACTCATCTTCTCCTCTGAGGACGAAGGAGCGATGGCAGTGGTTCACAACACACTGCAGAGATACTCTAGTTGCTCCGGCCAGAAGATCAATCATTCTAAGAGCGTTATCTACGCACACCACAACACCAATAGAGAGCACGCAATCAATCTCTCCAACTTAACATCATTTTCCATTGCTCATCCTCTGTTCAACTATCTCGGTTGCCCTCTTGTGTACGGGAGATCCAACGTTGGCATCTTTGAGAACTTGACCACTAGAATCAGGAAGAAACTTGAAGGGTGGCATAATGCCACCTTATCCCCAGGTGGCAAGATGATCCTCATCAATCACATGCTCACCTCCATTCCCATCCATACTTTGGCTGCATGTTCGCCACCCAAGAAGGTTCTGTCTTCGATCGAACAGACCTTTTGCAATTTCTTCTGGGGGCATAGCAACGGCCGAGATAAGCATCACTGGCTAGCTGGGATTCTATGGCGCTCCCTACTGGCGAAGGGGGTCTGAGTTTTACCAAACTCACTCACATCGTTAAAGCTTTCTTGATAAAATTGTGGTGGAAACTCCGTATGATCAACAAGTTATGGAGCAGATTTATGAAGGCCAGGTATTTCAAACACACCCAACCTTCTATGGCCATATCCAACTGCAGATCCTCAGCGGCTTGGCGTCACATCCTTATCGGGCGAGACCTGGCCGAGCCCGCGATGAGACTCCAATTGGGTGTAGGCGATTCGGACCCTTTTTTGGAGAGATGGGTTGGGGATAGCATGATCCCGAGTCTCACGGAGGACCCGAGAGACAGTAGGATTAGAGACTTGTGGAACCCCATTACGGATGACTGGAACTGGGACAAGATTCGTGAATGGTCTGGTAACGAAACGGCGGACAGCATCTGAGCGAGCGGCTTACGCATTGGTGGTGAGGCTGATGTGCTGAGATGGACGCTAGAGGCATCGGGGGCATTTTCGATAAGGTCGGCGAAGATCGCTGCCCAGGGAGCCGAATAACAGTACCACTCCATTGCGCACTATTGGCATACCTGCATCCCTAAGAAGTGGTCCTTTCTTATGTGGAGAGCCATCAGAAAGAAATTGCCTACAGACGACATCCTCAACACCATCGGGATCAGCTTAGCATCAGCTTGCTCTTGCTGCTCTGAGCGTCAGATGGAGACTATCGACCACATCTTCTGTCAGGGGAGCCTGCCAGGCAATATATGGAGAACCCTTAACTAGCTATTCAGTATCGAGCCGGGTGATAGACGCTTCCATGATCTAGCAGCCTCCTAGGGTTTAGCCTTCCATGGCCACTAGATCGTCGTAGCGGCCGCTACATAGGCGATTTGGAAGAATCGCAACAAGACGAGATACGAAGGTCACCTTTACTCTGTCGACCAGCTCATTCGGGAAGTCTTCCACCAATGCTGTAAGCGGAGCACTATGTGCTCCCACAGTCCGAGAGCATTCTGGTCAGTGCTTAACCCCTAGCTCTCGGCGGTTGTCTCGTCGCTCCCCATAGCTCTCAGCGGTTGTCTTGTCGTGCCCCCTCTTACTTCCTTTTGGTGGTATACTTGTATAGGCTTCGACATTTTGCGCCTTGTATTCGTGTTCGGGCTTCGATTTTTGAGCCGTCATTAATAAATTGAGGGTTTATATATATATATATATATATATATATATATATATATATAGAGAGAGAGAGAGAGAGAGAGAGAGAGACCTAACCGTCAAAAAAAGAGGTAGATTTTGTGATGGTTCCCAGAAACTCGTCAACTAAAGGGGTACAATATTTTAAACTTAACACAAAACAGGGATTTACTTGACACGAGGCCTAATCGTCAAGTAAAACAGATTAGTTGCCAGTTTTACCGAACGTCAATAAAAAAAACCATTATCAAATATTATTTTTCTTGTAGTGTGTCAAGTGTATATGAGTGTCCAAGTGAGAGGTATGTATGTGTATATATTTGAGTGAGGGATGAGAATATATATATATATATATATATATATATATATATATATATATATATATATATATATATATATATATATATATATTCTCATCCCTCACTCATATATATATATATATATATATACATATATATATATATATATATATATATATATATATATATGAGTGAGGGATGAGAATATATATATATATATATATATATATATATATATATATATATATATATATATATATATATATATATATATATATATATATATATATATAGACCTAATCGTCAAGAAAAGAGGTGGATTTTGTGACGGTTCCTAGAAACTCGTCAACTAAAGGGGTACAATATTTTAAACTTAACATAAAACATGGATTTTCTTGACACCAGGCCTAACCGTCAAGTAAAACAGATTCGTTGCCAGTTTTACCGACCGTCAATAAAAAAACCATTATCAAATATTATTTTTCTTGTAGTGTGTCAAGTGTATATGAGTGTCCAAGTGAGAGGTATGTATGTGTATATATTTTAGTGAGGGATGAATGAGTTAGTGAGGGTTATATATATGTAAGGGCATAGAAATACACAATTATAGAAGTAGGTATAAATATGTGTTGAGTGTCAAAAGTGAGTGGCCTAGAGTGTATGTTAGTACCAAGATACTAAGTGTCGAGTATAGTTAGTGTCATTGGTATTTGAAACTGTATGCTAGTATCAAGATATAAAAGAGTATCAATGTGATATTGTATATCATGGTACATGATATGCACATGATACACAAATACTTAGAGTTAAGGTGATATGTAGGTAAGTGCTACCTATGTATCGCTAAAAGTATACTTGAAGGTTAGTTCTGGAAAGGAGTTAGTATCTTAGATACTTAGGTAATGTCATTGAATAGTGGGTATCGTAATGTTAAGTTATATTTGACTATACCTATAGGTGAGGGTAACTAGGATATGAAGGTAAGGATAGTGATCAAGGCATGAGTCAAGATACTAGGTAAAGTGTTGTGTCAAGATACTAGGATATAGGACACTCCAATGTTAAATGTTCCTTGTGGGCTGACAAGGAACACATGAAACAGAGATATCATTATCTCTTATGTTAAGTGTCCATTTCAGCCCGAAATCAAGTGTCCATGTCACTTCTTCTCTAAAAAAATAAGTTTATATCTGTAAGCCTTATTGAGGCTTTCAGAGTTCTACAATTTTTTGAAAAATAGGAGAAAAGATATAAAGAAAAAAGGAGTAAAAATAGTATAAAAAACAAAGCAAAAAAAATCCTAGAAAAGAAAATTATAGTACTTAGCCTTTTCTATTATTTTTCAAAAAACTTGTAGAACTTTGAAAGCCTTAATAGGCTTGCAGATGTAAATTTTCATTGAAGAGAAAGGCTGATATTGAACATGTGATGACACTTATTTAATATTCATGTCTATCCATTTATGCATCCATTTGGATAATATACTCGAATAATGTGTATTCATCTTTGCAGAATTATCTGAGTGGAGAATAGATTTCTGAACGACGAGGAACTAAGGACTACTCAATTGTATATATTACTCAACTGCGATGAGGATGAAGTAGAGAAGCTGAGGTGCAAGTAATTAATACGTCCACGTTACGTCATCTATGTAATAGTATCCAATATTATTATTACACTATTTGGCCGATGTGTTGTTGTTTACAGCACATTTAAAGATGAGGTGAGGTCGAGTAGACAATACATAACAGATGAAGAACTAGAACAAAAAATGAGATGTCATTTCCCTTCATGGTTGCATGCATATGTAAGAAGCTCGGTTGTTAATTTTTGTATATGCACTTTACACAGTAATTAACGGAACGTTGAATTTATTTTCTTATCTTGTGGTATTTAGGTCGATCTGACGCAACACTAGAGAATAAATTTATTAGAACTCTAGCCAAGGGGCCAATTTTTGTCATCAAAATTTGGCCAAGCTATTATGTGAATGGGTTTATGTTCAAGTCAACAAATGCTCCTATCAGAGAGAGCTTTCCGGATCTTGATTCCACATAAAACAGTTATTTGTGTATCAAATCTACAAACTATAAAGATGTCGATCCAGACAATAATTTTTATGGCATCTTACGGGAGGTTATGGAGTTGACATATAATTATGGCATAGAGCCTGCTAAGATCTTGTTATTCAAGTATGATTGGTTCGATCCGATCCAAGGTCAAGGTTGAAAAATTGACAAGTATGGTCTTGTGGATATTAACTATCGGCATCGATATCAAGGACATGAAACATTTGTCCTAGCATGTCAAACTCAGCTCTTTTACTTCACTACTTATCTTAGATAAAAAAAACAACGAGATTAGACTGGTGGGCAGCATGCAAGACTAAAGCCAGAAATAACTACGATATTGACAAAATAGCTTATCAGGAGGACGAGCTACCTCTTGTAACAAATACAGTTAATATGGACTCAACGAAATTTTCTCATTACACGTCTAATCGTATAGAAGAGGTAGAAGTATCCAAAGAGAAAAATGAAGTAGATGAAAGCAAAAATGAGAAGGAAGAGGAAGAAAAGGACGAAAAAACGAAGAAGATGAATTTTTAGGAGATTATTGAAAATAAAATGTAAAACTTGTCATTTAACATCTACTTAGACTTGTGAAATGTACTGTCATTTTATAAACCACGAGAAATTCAATTGAGGGTTGTTCCTGGTCTAATTTTTATTAATTGTGACTTATTAAATACATGCCAATTTGGTTTAGAATATGTATTATAATTCTTGTATATGTACCCCTCTTTTCGAATTTTCAAAATTATTTTTATCTATTTGTGTTTAAAAGTAATTTTTCGACAAAAATTTATAAATGATATTATATGATTAATTATTTTATCAAAAAATAGTTTTTAAATTAAATATTTTGAGAGTGCTAATTTATTTTAATAAAAATATTTTATTAAATTACATTATTGGAGTTATGAAAGATGTTGGTTAATATTTTGGATTTTTTACTGGTTTCAAAAATGGTTTTGAAAAACTATAAGTATTTTGACCATAAAATTATTTAAGACAAAGTGTTTCTAATTTATCTATTTATTTTTTAATAAGATTTTGATTAATAAAAATATATTTTAAATTGTTTTAATCGTATTAAATGTTATATTTAAAATTGTTATGATGACTATTTATTTGAATTAAGATTTGGATCTATACTAATATGCTTTAAATTATTTTGAATATTATCTTAAAGCAATTATAGGATAATATCACATAATTTGAAGATTATTATAGATTAAATATTTTTACAATATCCTGTTTTATATTAGATAATTATTTAGAACTAATCCATATCCTAAATAAATATACTTATGTATATTCTGAGATATAATATGATACATATATATCAACCAATCTTATTCCCAACCAGAATCAAACGTATGTCCTAATCTGCTTAGTACCACCATCTATTGATTCTCTCATCCCATATCTTGATTCTCTCATCCTACTTTTTCTTCCATGGCTTTCTCTATACCCAGCCATAGCCTCTTCCCGAGCCAATCCTTATTGCAACCTTGTCCAAAGAACTCTCCACCTAGCCGATCGACCCCAATCTCGAGTGCAGACCACCGCCTCTCACCTAACCCCTAGCGGTTCGTCCCCATGAACCCGAGCTCAGCACCGCGTGCCAGCGCACGAAGAAACGTCGGCCTTGTCCCAATTCCCGCTGCCCTCAATGCTACAGGGAGAAGCAGCACCGCAGACCGATCGGTGACTCGAACCCCGGCCTCGCATTACCGCACAGAAGATCCCTCGCTTTTGTCACTCGTGCCTGTCCCTAGAGCGCCCAGTCCTGCGAGCACGACGCCATATGAAACCACAAACCTCATCGAGTCCTTCGATCTGTCGATTATCCTGCAGACCTTTTGTTTTTCCTTCCATATACATATTTCTATTCCACAACAAACAGAATCACCACACCCTTCCGTATCCTTGTGTCCATGTATCCACCATCACAATCGTGTCCGGTCCCGTGTGTCCATGCCCATATCCTTCTCCACTATTCTGTGTCCATACATGCAATCCACCACAGTACATATTTCGTGTCCGACATGTCGTACACGATCTACACATAACAACCATCCCTTCTATGTTCGATACCAATCAGGACATACCACAAAGCAAAAAAATTCAAAACCAAAACCTAGTCCTACCCGCCAGCCCAAGCCTTGACCTCTCGGTGCTCATCCGTCAAAATCCCCACACCCGTGCCACCGCCTCCCTGGTTCCCCATCTACAGACCGTGCCGAGACCCCCACTGGCTGCCTCGACCGGCTGGGTGCCGGGTAAACTGGTGGGACCTCTTTCTGCGGATGGCCAGATCTACTGCCTTCGCTATCTCCATCTCTCTCGCCAGCCCCTAGCCGCTGTCGTAGGCCTCCAATCGCCACCCCTATCTTCCGGTGAGCTCCCATGCCCTCTCGTTCTCCCTCTACTCCTCCGATGATGGGTCGGCTGCCCACTGGGCTGATCCTGCACCTCGAATCAGCTTTCTCCGCTTCTCCATCTCCCATCCCCTTCTCTCGATCATCTAAGCCTCTCTTTAGCTCTCTCGAGCACTCTCTCTCTTCCTGATGGGTTTCCTCTCCCTCTGTGTTCTTTCTCTCTCTCTCTCTATGTGTTCTTTCTGTCACTCTTCTCTGTTTATATTTTGTTTTATTTTATTTTTGATTATTTTTTGTCAGAGCAATAGGTAGGTAACCTGTATGGGCCTGATGAGTATGGGCTATCTCATTTAATTGGGTTTAAGTATATTTTGGATTATTATGAATGGGCTTTTACATATTTGAGATTTGTTTTATTAATAGAAATAGGTTGTTATTTTAAGGTTAAATATTTTTGGGCTGGGTTCGGCCCAACAAGCTTAAATAGGATTTGGGTTAAATTATTAGGATTTTACAAGATTATTAGTTTAATGGTATTTAATTTATTTTTACTAATAATATCAGTATATTTTGATTTGTATCACTATATACATACATATATGTATTGTCACGACCCGCTCCCGAATAATCGAACACGAGTCGGACACACCCAGCCTTCGTCGTTAGACATGATGAAGTTAGCCGTACCAAGGTAGGGAAATCTAACCAGATAAACATGAATGTTCACAATCACAGCATCTATAAAACGTTCCCAGAAAGATCACCATAATCCACAAATCCATAGAACATAAAGGTACCAGAGTCAACAGGAATGAAATATACTATGAACTCTAAAAACAATATCTAGGAATAAAGCTAAACAGTCTAAACTCGAAGCCTCCAGCTAAATCATGTCTCCATCATGCTCAGCTAAGATCCCGGACTCTGGCCCATAAGGTAGAACAATATCCTGCAAGTACACCTGCAACTTATCCAGTCAGGAGCGGAGCAAAGTACAGTTCTAGATAATGAACAAGAACATCATGATATGAAAATGCGTACAAGAGAACATGAAATATGAAATACAGGAAAAGAACATGAAGGTACAGGAATGTAAGTACAGGAAATAAAGTGCAGGAATGTAAACCATGAACCTGAAGTACAAGACATGACATGTGCACAATATTTGAAATACAACTAGCCTATGTGACCGGCTGGGGTGAGTACAGGAGTATGTACAGGAGTACATGAATATCGGTACGGCTTAGGACCCACGTGCACGGTGCGAGGCCTAAGCTATCTACATGAATATCAGAACCTGGGTTTGGTCACATAGCTAGTGTATTTCCTCTCTCCGATACAAGTAAGTACAAGAACAGAAAAGTACAAGGGTACAAGATATCGTGTCACATCGTGTCATCAAGAGAAGTACAAGATATGTAAATGCACAAGACCATAGAAAGTACTTTTCTTGCTCCGGGAGATCAAGAGTAGGGAGATCGTAATCTCTATGTCCACCTAGAATTTGGTATAAATTGGTTAGGCACAATTAACCAATTTATAGTTAGCTAGTTTATCCATCTATAGATATCACTAATTAATCCTCTATAACTAGCTAATCAATTAACTAATCCTTTATATATAGGAAATTAAAGAAAATAATATCTTCTTCTTTTTTATTGAATCAACAACCAAAGCCTTAACTGATATATATTATATGTAACTAATTTTCTTTTAGAAAATATTTCACAACATATTACTTAGGAAAATAGACTTAATTATGATCATAAACTAATTGTTAATGAAGTTGATAATAATCCATAACTATATTATTAGCCCAACCGATGACTACTGTTGTTAAGAACAACAGCTCAACCATCAAGCCTCATACAAGGTAATTCCCTTTTATTACATTGGTGTCACGGCCCGATCCCAAATAATTGGGTCGAACCGGATCATGCCCAGCCTGCACCGTTATTGAGACGGCGGCAGTAAGCTGTTCCATTAGCAGGTAATCCACAACAACATCTAAATTTGTCACAACTCAAAATTCGAAAAATGAAATTTTATTAAACTTGAAATAAGTACAACTGGAATGTGAAAGAACCGAATTAAAAGCTGAAGTCAAATTACAAAATTCTAAACAACAAATCTAGAAACAAAAAATATAGCTAAGTGTTCGGCTCGCCGGCCTCAAGTCCAGCGTCCTCCAACAGGGTACAAAACCGGGTCAAAATTAGCTGTTGTATAGTATAACAGCTCAGCATCCTCAATGTTCCCTAAAAATGTTATCTCCAGTCAGGAGGGAGCAAAGTACAATTCATGCTAATTTAAACAGTTAAAATAAATAATAGAATCATGCACTTTTAAACAGTTTAGAAATGACCAGTTTCAGCAGTAAAACAGTGTGATTTGAACAGGCAATAAAATATGACCGGCTTGGGTTTGTTACAGTAAAGGATATGGGATTTGTTACAGTAAAGTTACAGTATGGTCATACTCATTACACTATTCTCCCAGTCCCCAGTAGTTACAGTGCTCTCAGAGAGAGTTTCGTGTTTGCATCGTGGTTTAAACTTGCAGTAAAGTGATTAATTAAATAACTGTAAACTAACACAAACTATACTTGCCTCAAAGGAATTGACTGGAGAGGTAGAAGACTTCGAGACGGAAAATCAGAATCGTCCTCGAATTCCTACATTCGAGAAATTGACTCAGATTCCAGGTTTACCAATCTAGCTACGCTAGTTGAAATCTCTATTTGTGTCCTAGTCCAATTTTAATTCTTTTAATTAACAAAACACGAAAACACGATTAATTGTGCGTTGAATTAGTACGGGAAAAAAAGATCGTTTTAAACTTTTGAATTCGGAAAACTCGTCGATGCCAGATTAATTTATTAAAACTTTGTATTTCCATAATTTATAAATATAAAGCTAATTTCTTATTTAGTGAGAAATACATGATTTTTAATTAATAATAAAACTGATAGATTTTAGGTGAGAAAAATCTTAATTATTTCTTATACAAAAATACTTTTTATTTAATTTACTCGTTTAATACAAAAACTCGCAAAATCAGAAATAACTAAAATCTAAGCTATCAATTACAGTTACAGACCACAGCCAGCTGGGCTTATGCCCACTACAATTTATTTACATAAATTGAAATAAGATAAAACTGCCATTAGTCCTAAACTTTAAATATGAATAAAAATATAAACAGAATTAAATAGTAAAAATAAAGATAAATATAGAGTCTCAGATATGGTCCAATCCTCAACTGGGCTAATGCCTCAACGTCCGGGCGAAGCCGGTTTCGTTTGCACTTAGCCGGGTCCATTGACCGATACGGTCGTCACCCAAAATAAAATATCAAATAAAATTCCGAAATCTATTTTAAATTTATTTTTAAAATAATCTAGAATTTACGGAAAAATTCGGCAGCATCCCCTATGTTTTTGGTCAACCCAAAAACTGGGAAATAGCGCCGATAATTTTCCTGCAAATCCCAAACCAGGGAAACCTAAAATGTATATATATAATAATCCACAACCAATCCACAGAATAATCGGAGCGACCCGAATAATTTTCGGACGTCCGATTACAACCCAAAAATCACAGAACGCTACCGAAAAAAATTCGGAAAGCGAAAACATACCAAAAACCAATTCCCGAAATATTCAGGAAATCCAAAATAATCCACAGAACCTTTCCGAAGGTTCCGAAAAAATACGACGTCGCTAAAACCGAATTCCCAAAGGGAATCGGGGACCATTTCTCATCATAGACTAGAAAAATGGACGGGACAGGGGTTATACCTCATGTTGCTCGGCTAGAGCTCTCAGATGAATATTAGTAGAAAGAAATGGAGATCCGGACAGCAAAATAATCTCGGGACAGCGCTGGTTCGGAGTCCGAGACGCGTCGGGGCGCTGGGACAGCGCTGGGAACGATGCACAGGGCTGCGTCGATGAAGAACGCCGACAAAAGACGCTGGAGGCGTCGGGGAAAGGACGCCGGAGCTAGGGCACGGTGCCTAGGTCAGCGGGAAGGCCGACAGGGGGTCAGAGCGTGGGATCCGGCGAGGGTCGGCCGGGGCAGCGGCCAGAGGATCGGTTGGAGGGGCTGCGGCGCTCGGCCAGGGCCGCACGAGTCCGGCCGGAGGGGAGTCGGGGCTTAGCCGTGCGAGGGGCGCGAGCGGCGTCGGGCGACGGAGGCCGGTGGGTGTAGGCACGGCCGGGCCAGGGGGAGGCCGGCGGGTCGTCGGAGAAAGGGGCCGCACGGCGTCGGGTCGGGGCGCGCTGAGTTTGTGAGGGAGAGGAAGATTTGCTCGTGAGGAAGAGGGTTTTGCTATGAGTGGTGGAGTTGCTCCTGAGAAAGAGTGAGTTTAAGAAGAAGAAGAAGAGTGGAGAAATAAGGGGATCTGAGAGGTGGTGAGGGAAAGTAGCTGTTAGGAAATGGGAAGGAAGTTAAGGAGTGGGTTTTGAACGTGTACGAGAGGGGGTTGTGCTGGTCCTTCGGGACCAGCTCTCCAAATTTTTTTTCTTATTTAAACCAATCAGAATTTTTTTTAGTAAAAGGAAGAAATGGAATTGGGTTCGGGCTCAGGCTCGGGTCTGGGTTCGGGCTCAGGTCTAGGTTTGATCTCGTCCAACGCTCTGTCCGTACTGCTTGCCGAGGAGAACGAGGAGAATAGAACGGGGGATCTACTACTTATCGTAGATTCATCGTCAAACAGTCACCAGAGGAAGAGATCGGACGAGCACTTCTTGATCGAAGAATGCTCGACCATGCGAGGAGATCGATGCGTTGCCGGAGAAGAAGGCATGTGGAGATGAGGACGAGTCTTAGTTTTTGCCGGAGCTCGCTGTCGAAGTGGTGCCTCTGGGCTCAGTTGCCGGAGAACGAAAATGTCACCGAGGAGGTGAAGTCGTTGATCGACGGAGAGAGTCGAACCCTAGCCGCTGCGGTGGTGGAAACGTCGCACCACCATCGCCATCAAAAGCTCGCCGGGGTTATTAGGGTTAGGGTTAGGAGGAATTTGGGGGAAGGAGAGAATTGGGAGAAGAGCTCGGCTGAAATTTATGTGAATGAACAAATGAGCTCTTCTCTCTCCTCCTTGTTTATATAGGAAGGAAAAAGAGGGGTTTATTTGCACTTAATTCCTTCACTAATGGAGAATTGCATCCAGTCAACAAAAGTTAGTTATACAGTTAGAGATTTGTTATATTTGTTAGAAATTTAGTTAGAGAATTAGGGGAACCACTCTTAGTTAGTTATAACCAACTAGCCAACTAATTAATTAGCACTCTAATAGATTATAATAAAACTTTCCAAGCACAATTGCTACAAAAATATAATTAGGGAAAATACTAAATGTATTAGAATATTAAAAATTTACAAAAACTAGAAAAGTGGGGTTACATGTATAAATACTATGGTATATGTTTTATTGGTATATATATATATATATATATATATATATATATATATATATATATATATATATATATATATATATATATATATATATATATATATATATATATATATATGGTGTGATGGGTACACCCATGCTTGTGTACGGGGAGGGCCGGGTTCGAGACCCCGCGGGCGCGGGGGTTGTTGGGGTTTGGGGAACTCGGCCGGGGGGGGGGGGGGGGGGGTGGGCGGGTAGGCGGGGCCGGGGGGCCAATAGCCTATATATATATATATATATATATATATATATATATATATATATATATATATATATATATATTTTATATATATATATATATATATATATATATATATATATATATATATATATATATATATATATATAAATATTTTTTTTATATAATATATATTTTTTATATTATATATATATATATATATATATATATATATATATATATATATATATATACATGAGAATGGCTCAGTTTCATCCTCTAGAGCTTCCCCCTCCCCCCCTCAGGGAAGCCCTTAGGGGCTCCCCTCCTCCCTCTCCCCCCCTCTCCCCCCCATCCCTGGCACACACTGCTATGTCTCAGCCTTGGCCGGATGAGTGCGTGGAGTTGATCCGTCAACTCTACATCTCTCTTGCTCCCCATCTCCCCGACCCCCCGACCTCCTCCCCTCCCTTCGCCAGCTCCCCCTCCTCCTCCCCGTCCTCTTCCCTACACCTGGGAGCCCGACCCCCATGCCGTCTCCCGTAGCCCCATGCCCAACTTCCCACCGCCCCCCGTTCTACCATCTCGGTGCCCACCACCATCCCGTCCCCCTCTCCTCCGGCGCCTGGACAAGCCATCTTCGAGTTTGCTTTTTTCGGCCTTCCGGAACTAGAGCTCAGTCGTGGCTTCCACTTTCCTCCTCAGCCACCCACCACTCTCCCTTCTTTTCCTGCTGCAGTTCGAATTTCGAACAAAGCAGCCCCTTCCTCGGGAGGGTCACCCACCTGCGGTACAAGCTCGGGAGACTATCCTTCCTGGCACCACGTGACTGTGGCAGGCCACCCCGCTTTAATTGCTGGTTCGCGTAATTGCCCGGAGTTTGCTTTTTCCCCTAGTGGGACCCACTCCCTCCTGCCAAATTACGCGGCCATCAATGCGCCTCGTTCTTCAGGAGCACCCCTCGGTGGGGCCCGCCCCAAACCCAGCCTTTACGCTCCTGGCGTGACCCCTCTTTACGCTGCTGACACCCTTTGTGGGCCCCCCCATGGATTTGACTCCCACTCGGCTGTGGGAGCTCCTCCCATCGCTGAGACAGCATCATCGGTCTACTCTAGTGGGCCCTCCTATTAACCACTCCACGTATAGAGGTGCAGCGACCCCTTTTTACGCTGCTGACACCCGTTGTGGGCCCCCCTCATCCCACTTTTTACGCCCGCCTCCCAAACGCGCATGGATTGGACTCCCCTTCGGCTGTGGGAGCTCCACCCATCTCAGAGACAGCATCAGCGGTCTACTCAAGTGGGCCCCTCCCTATTCACCACTCCACGAGTAGAGGTGCAACGCTATTTCACCACTCAGTCTGTCTAGAGTTGAACCCCACCACTCAGACTGCCTCTCCCGATTACGTGAATGGCCCTTTGCCAGCGTATTCCCAACCCACATTCCACTTCCCCCAGGAGGGCACAATCCAGACTCTATCGTTTCTTTTTACGCTACAGATTCCCTCCCTGTCCACGCCTAACACTCCTATCCCTCTGCTTTCGGGAGGCCTACTCTCCAGCATCAGTTCCACACTCAGCTCCCTATCTACGCCCACTCCCCCAGTGTCCCCGTCCCTGAGTTTCTCTCCCCCAACTCGCCAACTCCCTCCCCCCCAAGTCGCCAACCCTCTTCCCGCCCCATCCTCTTCGCTCGTTGCCCACTCTGGGCCTGCCCCCTCCAACCAACCCTCTCTCCCACCCCCCAGCCCCTGTCACTCCCCGTGCCCTCTCTACTCTAGTCCCCAGCTCGTCCGAGCCAGGAGTCTCCGCCTTCCAGGGATTACCCCTCATCTCCATCTCTGGTCCCTTTCCCCCAGCCGACCTTCGCAGAAAAGCTGAGACCGGACCTTTCGTCAGCCAAGGCGCCTCTCGTCCCCGACATCAACCTCCCGGACATCGAATACTCTCAGGGATCTCCGGTGCCCTCAGTTCCATTCACTGAAATGGAGATGTCCTCCCTATCGAACTCATTCCCCTACACATTTATTCTCAAATTCTCATCCAGATGCCCCAAGCTCCCCAGGGTGCAGGAGGCAATAGCCAGATGGAGACTCACAGCAGATTATCGAGTAGCCCCCCTCGACCCCAAATATATTCTCCTTCACCTCTCATCCGAGTCAGACCATAAGACCGTCTGGTCCAAAGGAACGTGCAGAATTGACTCATATCAGATGAAGATCATCAAGTGGTCAGCTAACTTTAGTACTAAAGAAGACTCAGCGACTGTCGTCGCCTGGATCACTCTACCCAATCTGCCCCTCATTTGCTTTGTCCCAGCAGCTCTCAGACGTATCGCCAACTCCTTCGGCACGTACGTGGCCACAGCCCCTGAGACCAGCAATCTCACCAAGGCCCACTACGCCAAAATCTATGTGGAACTCGACCTGACCATCGAACCACCAAACTTTATCAACATCGAGCTGGGCAATCGAACCCACACCCAACAAATCCTCTACGATA